>SSNS01000400.1:525406-561078 GCA_006937985.1 Aphyosemion australe | reverse complement strand
TTAATAAAAAAAAGAATAAAGGAGCATGAAATGCATCGCCACAGGCTAAACTCTCCCAGAGTTACCACAGGGACCAATTTGGTGTGCCACCCCAAAATTTTCTTTGGCCCTATCTGGCCACCCTTATCAAAATCTTCTGGGGGCGCCCCTGCTGCTGAGCAAAATCTTTTTGCTCCTGCTACGCTCTGTCTAGATTTCTAGGCTACGCAAGATCAGCAGAAGATCAGGCACACTTTAATGAGCTCAACCTAAAACTTCAAGGACCAAATAGTTCCAGAAAAAGCTGGAAATTTCCAAACTTGATCTTCTAGAAGAGTGCACACACTTCCCAGCTATGAAGGAGCAGATTCAAGGAAACAGAAGTTTCCGTACACTGATTATTGACAAGCTGATGAGAAACTTCACAGATTTGACTGCTTCTGTCTTGGAAAACAATTTGATCCAGAATCCAGACCTCATCAGAGAAGTCAGGGAGTTCCCAAAGGTGAGTTTATTTTTAATTGTAATTGTTTCTAAATCATTTACAAGAGGCATACAGACCTTTACATGGGCACATGCTGGTTCTCCACAACTGCAGCTCACTGGTCTGCAAGCAGATGTTGCACTCAGAGAGCATTTTGGTGCTAAAGACTCTAGTTTCTGGCAACAAATCGTGCCTGAAGCTGCTTTTCCTGAGCTCACTAAGGTAGCCCTGCATACCTTGACCATGTTTGGATCTACTTACACCTATGAGGCAGCATTCTCTACAGTTACAAATAACATCAAAAACAATCACCGCTCCAGGCTAACCGACGCACACCTTCACATGTGCATGAGAATGTCCTTGACCACATTCAGACCCAGATCCAAGCTGCTGCCAGAGCCTCACGTGCACATTTCTCTCACTGAGAACAAAAGTATTGTTACAAATTTTATTTTATCATTGTGTTAACTGTATTAAGACATCAATGAATAAGTAAATATGAACACAAACATTTTGCACTTTTTCCAGAAGTACTTTTGATCTTATGGCTTTGAAGAATATCTTTAAATATGTTTAATGAAGGTCCAAAGTTCACTCTGTTACATTTGAGTCTTAATGTGAACACCAAATATAAATGTTGTTAAACAGTAACAGAAATGTAAGTTGTTGAGGTAACTGTCATGAATAAGCCATGGGATGGTATCCACATGAGGTTTGGACCTCGTTATGAAGGAAATTTTAGGGACTGGACCTATCGGGTTTTTAATTGATTACCTCTGTTTTAGAGTAATATTGTATAAAAACCCAGTGTGTCATCAAAAATATTGTTTTATAAACATTTGTGTTTGTATATCTAAGTATTTGCCAGGATACCGACAAGCTCAGTAGGTTAAATCCTCTGTCACCCGTAGGTTCGTTCTGGATCCAAGGGAGGGCAGGCACTCATAAAACCGCACAAGAGTTCAGAATAACACAATTTATTTAAAAATATTAAAACTGTCCCAAAGGCCTCTAAAAGCCTGTTCTAAAACTTGTCCTCCAACGATCGTCGTCAGCCAGGCCACCAGTCCGTCCGTCCTTGGCTACACATCCTGGCAGCTCCCTGGCACGGCTGCCCTCCCGGGACTGGGGCACGCCACCCACCTCGGCCCAAGGCCTCTACCCGGACACAGGTACCATCACCAGCACTGCGCCGCTCCTATGTGCGGAGGGAGGGCCACCCACGCTCCTCCGCACTCGGCCGCCTGTCCCTCTCCCGGGACCGTGCTCCGGGTGCTCCAGGTAACCATCTGCGCTCCGGAGGGATTGGGGCGCACGTGCCCCCCGTGGAGCCACCGCAGTCCAGGGCGCACCTCCTTCCAGTCGTCGATCTCCTTTTGTTCTGTCCTCTCCTGTCTTCCTCCAACTCCTTTTTATTGTGTGGCAATTAGTCAATCAGCCACACCTGCAGGTGTGGCACACCTGGGGGACGGCTGATCGTTCCACTCCCCCTGTTCAGCCAGCCCAGCGTCTCCAGGGAGCTCCACAATGGGAAAAACACAACAAATGCCAAAAACATGCACCTAAATTAAATAAAACTAGAAAAGTCACACATGCAAATTAAAACAGTTTTCCCACTGTGTGACATCTGCGTTTGTGCGTGTGTGTGCTTGTGCATATGTGTGTGTGCGTTTGTGCGTGTGTGTGCTTGTGCGTATGTGTGTGTGCGTTTGTGCGTGTGTGTGTGTGCGAATGTGTGTGTGCGTTTGTGCGTATGTGTGTGTGCGTTTGTGCGTGTGTGTGCTTGTGCGTGTGTGTATGTGTGTGTGTGTGTATGTGTGCGTGCGTGTGTGTGTGTGTGCGGTGCAGTTGGGATGAATGTAATGTATTCAGGACAGGCCTGGTGAACCAGTGCTATCAAAGGGACCTGCCTGACGAACTGTAATAACTGGAAAATTATTTTGATAGCCTGAAACAATCTTGGATATCACAGAACTTTATTAAAATAATATCAAATCAAATTAGCCTGTATCCCCATAATGAATTAAGTAACAGGTTACGCCGATATTAATCTCCTGGCTGGCTTGCAGGCATGACGGCTTCAGCATTTAATCAGGCCTGCTGCTCTCTCTCTCTTTCTCTCTCTCTCTCTCTCTCTCTCTCTCTCTCTCTCTCTACAGGAGGCTCTTTCAACACACACACATCCAGGAGAAATCCTCGACAAGCCGACAGCCCCGTAGCTGTATGCTGGTCGAGCGAGGAAGGCTTCAGAGGGCACACTCACTCTCTCTCTTCCTTTCTAAAGAAGGAAGATAATTTTCCCCAATTCCCTCCTCTCCTCCCTTCCTCCATGCCTTCTTCGTCACTTGCCCCCGGTGAGGTTATTCAAGAGCAGAGGAATCTTTGTCTCTGGCGTGTGTGTGTGTGTGTGTGTGTGCGTGCGTGCGTGTGTGTGTGTGTGTGCGTGCGTGTGTGTGTGTGTGCGTGTGTGTGTGTGTGTGTCTCAGGAGGGCTGTGATTAGCAGCTGACCCAAAGGGAGAGGAATCTGAACTTTTCCTCTCGGCTCATTTTTCCTCACCCCTCTCACCCATCATCATCACACCAGTCTGTATCTAAAGGCACGCTTCACTTCCAATTCTGATGTGACACAAAAGGGAAAATAATCAATTTAGTAGATTTGATCTCAAATTTACTGTAAAAAAGACTTCAGGAGTAAAGTTTAAACATTTTAACATCTCTAAGTTTACCACTTCACATTTAGGCTTTGCTGGTTCCAGGATTCTTGATCTCAGTAAAAACAGAGTAGGTAAAAAGATCATGTCAGTCTGGCAGAGAGATCATGTTAAAGTTTAATCTGATAAAACTATTTAACTGTAATCTGTATGTTTGAGCTTTAGGTGTTAAAATAAACTTGAACTAAAAATGGCGTGAATTAATAAAGGTATAAATCATCATCAGTGACCCAGCGGTTGTCACAACTAAGGAGAATGGACCAGTGGCAGGGGCAGGTTCAGGCTCGCAGGGACCCAGCAGTCTGTGGGAGGACAAGGGGCGGAGTTACACCTGAACAGGCCTTCCATCAGAGACAAATGCTCAGATATGGCAACAAAACAGGCTCAGCTCCATGTAAACTGAAAAAAATAAATTGTAAATAAAAAAGTAAAACATAAATAAATATGACTGTAAACCTAAAACTGCAACCAAAAACCAACTTTCATTAAGGAAAACTAAATGAAACAAAAGTTGTGGCTGAGTTTACGTTTCTCTTCCTCCTCTGCTCTCAGGCCTGAGTTTACGTTTCCAGTTCTGCCTTTTCGTTTACGAAGCTGACCTGATTTGACGTGATGGGCGGGCTTTGGGCTCATTGGCTGCACGGGAAATGAATGACAGCCACTGTAAACCCAGATTTTGATTAAACTCAAATAATCTTGTTCACATTACTTAAATGTTTCTAAATTATTAACATTACTTGCTAATCCTGAGTTAGCTGACCTGTTTCATGTCCTTTCTTATTGTAATTGTGTTTTGAAGTCCAATCAGTACTCTCTACTTAAACAAACTGAGTTCAGATTACTAAAACACATGTAATTTTAATACCACTTATAAATTTGAGCAAACTGTACTTTTTAATGGCCTAGCTTATGTGTTTGAGTTCAAACTACTTCAAATAATCAAGTTTGCTTGGTTGCAACCTCCAAAAACCTGGTTCATACCAGTTCTGACCAGATGCTGAGGAGCTCTGACTCTTTAGAGACAGAACAGAGACACACAGAACAAAGAGGAACAACTCAGCTGCACTGAAGTTCTAACAAGCAAGTTTTCTACCCCATTTTTGAAGCCTTAGGCCAATGACCAGAGTTTAGTCATTTTAAAACTGCAATTTATAGATTTAAAAAATGACCCCACCCACTGTGAAAGCAGCAGTGGGTGAGGTGCATTGTGGGTAGTCATTTTCTTAGCTATTTTGTTCTATTTTGGGGTGTTTATGCATGTTTATTGTGTGTGGGAGGTTGTGTTGTGTTGTCTTGTGTGTTTTTCTTGGTTATTGCTTTGTTCAGTGTTGCAAAGGTGGGGTTATTTGTTCTGTCATGTTGGCACCATAAGTGAGGAGGAAGGTCTCAGGAATGAGACCATTGTGTTGTTCCTCTGTATAAAGTAAGGTGGTCGTTCTCACTAAAGCCTCTGGTCTCAGTAACCAAGAGTTCAACTCTCACTGCCTGCCTGCAGTCATGTGGTGCATGAGGCATGAGTTAACTGGCATCTGTCAGTGTCAGTTAAAATGTAAAAATTGGTTTAATTGGAAATAGATTAATGCTTAAAAACAAGCTGAGTTATATAAATGGGTGTTTAATAGTTGTTTCAACTAAGTACCTTTAGTTACTGTAACTCTGTAACTATAGTACATTCAACTCAGAATTTCCATTTCACTCTATTGAGGGTTCAAGTGTATTGAATGTAGTCTGCTGCACTCGCTCAACTAATGCTTCATTACTTAAAAAATTTAAGGCAACGTGTTACCTGAGTTTTTTTAAGTAAACTCTACTTATCTGGGTTTAGAGTGTGGGTGAAAGCGCTTAGGTTTGATGTAATTTCCGCCCAGGTTGTGTTTCTGTTGTTAGCAGTAGCACCATGGTTAGCACAGCGACATTGCGCAATTGTGAGCCTATCTGCGTTGGGCAGACCACCGTTCATCTGCAGTAAGTAAATTTTTTGTGTTCATTTACCGTTTATGCAGTTAAAAGTTTTGTTTTTGTCTGAGTTATTCAATGTGATTGAGCAGCGTGTGCTTCTTGTTAGCAGCTAACCAAGTTAGCCTTAGCTAAATTCTAAATTACACAGCATCTTTGTCAGATCACATCCATTTCTATTTAGCTCATTTTAACTTGAAAGTGAATGTGTGCGGATTCTCACAGATCTCAGCAACATGGAAGGTAGCCTAACCACCAAGCATGAAGCATATGCATCATTTTACACACAAGATTAATGCTAAGTTACATCTAATTACTGATAATATCTCCAATCCAGGGCCCTCATTTATCAAACGTTGGTAGAAACGTTCCTATATTCCCTCCTACGGATGAAATTTAGAATATGTGTATGAACAGTCAATGTCCTGATTTATGAAACATGCGGTGGCTTCTCGTACGCATGTTCTTCTGCAATCGTCTGATGATAAACCCCACCTGTGCGCACCCAGGTGCTCGTACCCGTTTACCATCATTTACATACAGAAACGCCCTCCATTAACCATATTTGGTCACACTACGTCCTCAGGTCGGGAGGGGATTCCCTGGGTTCTTCCCGGAAAAAAAAGAAAAACTTTATTGACAGCGAGATCGAAACACCGGACACTTGACAACGCGTGTATGATCGGGGAGCAGAGGAGGTTCTGGAGGTTGTTTTATTTGTAAAATAGAATCTGGACTGGAATCGGATCAGTGCGCTGCGCTCACGGAAGAGCCGTTCCCTCTGGAGTGCACTCTGCTCTGCTAAATCCTCCAATAATAATATTAAGAATAAGAAACGATCTTTTATATAGCGCATCTCACAAAAAACCACGATGCACTTCACAAGGACAAAATAATTAAATTAAATTACAACATAATAAATAAATAAATTCAAAATGATTTAAAACATCATAAAATGGGAAGAGTAAACATTGTGATTACAAAATAACACAAAATCAGCCGTTCTACAGTCAGATTCCCGTGGGTCACGGGTGTTTTAGCACCAATAATGTGACACAGCTGTTTATCCACCAAAATAATTATTTATTGGGTAAAATAATTAGTGGATGAGGAACACGCGTGGACCACTGCGACCTTCAGAATTGCTGTTCCCTCGTTCTGCCACTAGATGCTGTTCCTACGCACGGTCACAGCTGTTCTTATGTTTAGGAACGTTTTCACGCACAAGTACAAATTGATGAATACCACAAAATGCGTAAAATCGTTCCCACACACGAAATACGCACAGATCTGTTCGTAAGTACGTTGATAAATGAGGCCCCTGGTCCTCGAGATCCACTATCCAGCATGTTGTAGTTGCTTCCTCCTGCACACCTGATTTTAAAAACCAGAAGGTCTGGAGAGCTTAAAGACCACTGATTCAGTTCTGTAGGAGCGTGTAAACTTGGGTTTAATAAATTAGCAATAATATTGGATGAAACCTGTTTTACATTCTGTATTTTTGTTGTTTTCAGGAAATGTTGGAGAAGCAGGTTATGGGAAGATTTCTACTAAGAGTTCCAGAGGCAGGTCACCACCAGACCACACTGCTTTTTGTCACAGATAATAATGAGAAGGTATTATTGCCTTTTTGGTCTGGTTAATGGTTATCATAACCTATAACATACAGCTTTGTCTCCATGTGTTTTTCAGGCTGACACCAACTACCTTGCCCCTCAGATGAGTGAACTTGTAGAATCAAGCACACCAAAGAAGTTACTTTCAGGATATTCTGACTGAACTTGAGGTAATGTGCTGACATTATCCCATTGCTTACAAAACAATACAGCACATTATAGTTATTAAATAATAGCTACAGACCTGAGGGGAATGTCCCTTTTTAAGCTTTTGTTGTCCCACTGCAAAAACTAAATAAAAACCAAAACATTCTGATTTAAAACTAATCATGAGTCATGACCTGGACCATGAGAAAAGAAACCCAGAAGATAAAAAAAAGCAGAAACTCAACCCAAACACTGCTCTAGAGTCATTACAGCACCAGTAGCTGTTTTAGAATAAAAACACTCTCAGTTGTGTTTCTGGCTTTATTTTTGTATTATTTTTAATTTTGCAATTTAGAAAACACTGAAGCAACTAAGTACCCATCGCTGAGCTTTTACCCTCTTTTGTTTTCAAATCAGCTGCAGCACTGATCAGATGAGGAGAGCTGCTCCTGAGGAGCTGAACAGGAGAACCTCCGTTTTTCTGCTCTTTTATTTTACTGCTGTCCTCCACCTCCAACCTCTCCCCCAGCTGATGCCGTTATCGCTTCCTTCTTATCTGTCCCTCATCTGCCGTCTTTCTTTAGCATCCTTCCCCTCCTTCTTGTTGTCTTACCCAGTGAACTGCACCACCCAGCCCTCCTCAGGGGTTGGTGGGGCAGGGGGTGGAGGGCACTAAATCTTTTGATGCAGCCGTTTGTAGCGATAGTATCTGATCTCACTGTGCCTTCACCAGGCGGCACTGACAGATAGAGCAGGACCCTTCCACAGCTCCCAGCTATTGGATATCTATTACTGCTCCTGCTGTGTGTGTGTGTGTGAGTGTGTGTGTGTGTGTGAGTGTGTGTGTGTTTAAATGCTGCTAATAAGTAAAAAAAATGAATATAAAACTGCCACGTGTGTAACTGCAGATGAGTGACCTGATTTATGAGATTTGTACATAAAGATTTGTGCACTGCTGTTGCTTAAAATGACACACACACACACACACACACACACACACACACACACACACACACACACACACACACACACACACACACACACACACACACACACACACACACACGCATGCGTTTGGACCTAGACAACGGTCCTGCCTGTGTGTTGTCTCTTGTCTATTTGTTGTGTACTGTTGTCCCTCTCTGTCCCTGTTTGTGATGTCCATATCTTTTCTCCCTGCCTGTCCACTCCGGTGTGGTCTAACAGGCCACAAACATAATGAAGGCTGCTGCAGCAGGAGGAATATCCCTGGCTCAGTGCTGACCCTGTATGTTGGGACATGATTCATGAGTGTACGCTAAACATTGTTGCATTGTTGTGTGGGTTTCTTCACCTCTCCCTTTAGGTAACATGACATGGCAGAGTATAAGCTGGTGCTGATTAAAAATAAAACAACTCAAACCAAAGATTGCTACTCCCACGTCATTTGCAGTACATGCATACATTATATATTAAAACATAGGATTTTTATCCTCTGTCAGCCAGTGTTGATCTCATTTTGCTATGACAGTATGTTCTCTCACAGTGTTGGTCAGACTGTATCAAACAACCAAATCAGTCCCCATTGGGTCTCATTGTAAGCGAGGTGAATTTCAGTGTACCAAAACTTTTAAATACTCACATCTTTATATCATAACTCTGACATAAAACAACCTAGACACGTAAACTTCACACAACTTTCCATCAAACCTTCAGGATGTTTTGCACAGTGAGTGTCAGACTGAAGCTCTATGTTCCCAAATGCTCACACTCAGTTGTCATTCATATCAGTGCCACTGTTGTAACAGCCTGTTTCTGCTGCCCACCAGAGAGGAACGCCCCACTCCCTCCTCCCTGCTCTCTGACTGGCTAAGACTTTCCAAGGTTCTTCTGCCCAAACAAAAAGTCTGCACCCATGCCCATTATACATCAGATCAACCAGCTTGGTCTGGAGATTTGTGAATTTACTTTTATTTGCATTCTGTGTTCCCATGGTGAAGCAATTTGTCAAAAACATGCAACCTTTCAGACTTTACTGTTACTATACACTTTAACATAGAAACATTATTTTAACTTCAAAGGGGTCACATGGTGTTGGACTCTAGCATTCTGAAGCAGTTTCATATCTTTTATAGTGTTACTATAACTGTGGTTTTAGTTTTATTGACTGTTTAGGATTTTTCAGTAAAAGATCAGTACAGTAAAAATTTGGGACCTGCCCCTGAAATACATAGGGTGTAAATGCATGGTATGGAAAACCCATATAATATTTGTTCTGTATGATCAGTGATTCATAATGCTGCAGTTGGGTGATGTCACACACTTCTTCTTCACTCTACAGTTTCATGCTGTAGCCAGCAGGCCCTTCAACATTTACTAGTTTAGTTTTTATGTAGTCACTTTCCAGCTGTTCATTTGAGGGCTTAGACTGGACTAGAAAGGGAATTCTGTTGGCACATTAGCTCCACCAAGAAGGTTTTTCACCAGCCACCACCAGGTTTCATTGTCCAGCACACACTGTACCATACATATTGCATTAGGGGTTACTACAGTATTATTTAACTGATATGAAAAGACCAATTTTCTGCTCATTCAGTCAAGAACACCACGATTATGTAAATTCACAGACGGTCTTAGTCAGACCAAAACATTTGTGGATGCTTCATAGTGTTACTTCTAAAGCCTATTTTCCATTGGATGTGAAAGCATTGCGAAACGGCCACAAAATGTACTTTGCTGCAATTAGCCGCCATTAAAGTGGACGGGTTCCTTTCCACCGGCAGCAAAGTGTACCATTTTAGACACGTCCCAGAAGCAAAGAGACGCTTTCATTACATTTTGAGCCTTTTGTTTATGCACTACGCTTCCTGTGTTCAGAAGCCTCGCCTCTGTCAGTTCGCCCCAGGGCAGCTGTGGCTACATCGTAGCTCATCACCACCAGCGTGTGAATGTGTGTGTGAATGGATTAGGGCTGCAACAAATGAATCGATAAAATTGATAAAAATCGATTAATAAATGCTTTGGCGTGTCATGCAACCTTTATTTAACAGTCAATGCGTGCAGCTCATCTGTAGGCCACGGAGGCAGCAGAGCAGACCGAGGCAGATGAGAGAGAGAGAAAGCCGGTGTTTTGATGAGGAGCAACTGACACACTTAGAACTTGAACATGTATGTCGCATGTGCGATGAAAAAACGCTCTGTGCGATAAACTATTTTTAGACGTAGCACTCATGCAACATCCTTTCAAGTTACTTTTTTCCCCGACCTCCCAGAACTTTATTGAACAAATGTAAGTTATTTGTTTTTGTGTAAGGAAGATGCTTTTTACTGGCACACAATGTGGTAATCTAGGCGCTGTGGAGGAAAATAGAGAAACCAGCAAAGACAGAAAGGCAGAAATGGTCCAAAGTTTGGGATCAAACGCGCAGCTACGGGCAGATTGGCTAATGCTAAAACTAGCGGATAGCAGACTCACGCCGTGGGTTTCAAAAAAAAAAAAAAAACACGATCACGGAACTAAGAATGACTAAACTACAAGCGGAAGAAAAGTCCCCACCATCCTGTTTATTCTTAGCTGTCTACAGCGCTATGGAGCAGAACCACAGCAGCTACCGGGACTCACGTTGCTGCTCCGAATCTGTGCAACACCGCTCCAGGGCTATGGCAAGCCGTTGTAGTATGGAATTCACAAACGCCTCTATCTCTGAACATAATTTGAGAAGGAGAAACGATCTTTTATATAGCGCATAGATAAAAATCACGAGGCGCTTCACAAGAACAAAAAGTTAAATAAAAATTAAAAAATTATCAAAAATATCAAAAAAGGGAAAAGTAAAATTGTGATTAAAAAAGGATGTGAAAAAAGACAAAAGGATAATCAGGGTTTTCCCCAGCGCTATTTTAGCCTGGTGGGCCGCCAGGCTTTGACTGCCCCCCCGCCAGGCTAACCGTCACCTATTTATTTATTTTAAAGTTTTTTTAATGCACCAAACTAACATTTAAAATGTTAAATTTAGCGCTGAAACAAATACTCGAATGGTTCGATTAAAAAAATTCCTCAAATCATTATTATTTACTGATTCAATGCGTTGTTAAATGTGTAACGCAGCCGGACTCTAATTTACACGGACACATTTTACTGGAGCACAACGTTGGATATCACCGGTGATCGCGACAGCATGGAGGACTCAGGGCCGCAGAGAACGTTCATGTTTTTAAGGCCAGGCTCAAGACTCACCTTTTTAGTATAGCTTTTAGCTAACTGACCTTTTTAGTATAGTTTTTATTTGAATCACCTTTTTATTATAGTTTTTAGCTGTATCTGATCTATTTTAGCCTGCTTAATCATCTTTTATATATTTTATCATTGTTCTATTACTCTTTTACTTTAATGACATCTATTATCTTATATACTAATTTTAACTTGCTTTTACCTGTATTACTTATTTGCATTATATTATTTTTATACTTTTAACTGTTTGTTTTTTACCTAGCTTTTATCAATGTTTTTAACTTATACTTTTATTTATCTGGTGTTTATGCTTAATTTGATCTTTTACTTGTTATTTTAATCATTTTAAGGTATTATCAGTGTTTCCTCTGTGGGGCCAGCTGCCCCGGGAGGGGCGGCTGGCTGTGGCGGCCTGGGAGCTTCTCGTGCCTCCTCTTGGTGGCCATGTGGTGGTGCCCAGGCGGCCACTGCCAATCCTGCTGCTCCCGGTGCAGCTGGCTCCGGCGTTTCCCTTTACTTTGTTGCCTATTACATCTGTACTCAGCCAGTTGTCCTTTCATTTTAGCTCTTGAGTGTGTGTGTGTGTGTGTGTGTGTGTGTGTGTGTGTGCATGGGATGGGATTGGGGGTGGGAAGAGGGAGATATAAGGGATCTTGGATGCTGATCTGTGGGGGAGGGGTGGGAATTTGACTATTGTGTGGTTGTTTTTAATTGTTCAGCGCTTTGTGTTGCACTTAAATGTATGAAAAGCGCTTTATAAATAAAGATTGATTTGATGAAGGACAATGGAGAAAACAATAAAGGCAAAGGCGGTCTAAAGTTTGGGACCATTTTAAACTCAGAAGAAGTGAAAACACGGTCGAGTGTCTCCACTGTTAAACGGAGTTGTCTTACCATAACAGCACTTTATCCATGAACAGGAAACCGCTTCAGCCAGCCGAATCCACAACCAGGTAGGCTAATGCATAGATATTATATATATCACTAGATGCCTTAACTGGGAGTCGACAGCATCCCTACATGGCGGCCATTTTACCTCGGACAGCTTACGCGCCGTTCCCAATGGTAGCAGATGGAAGGTGAGTGAACAACTTAAACAAAAACACTCTTAACTCGATGAAATATTAACGGATTTACAAGCGGGTTGCATTACTACAATCCTTATAGCACATAGGCTTGATAGGACATACTTTAACATTTTAAAATTAACAGGCCAAATCCGTCATATTTCACAGCCACATCTCTGGCGTTTATAACAAACCAAACCGTTTGAAAATTGGTTGAAAATTGAGCAAGTTAGAGTTATTTAAATAGTACATGCACCATTGACACCAATGTTACGAAAGGGGGCAGCTGTCCGAGGTAAGATGGCCGCCGCGTAGGGACGTTCATCCAATCGACAAAGAGCGCGGGTAAGGCATCTAGCGATATATATGATATCTATGGGCTAATGCTAAAACCATAGACATAGGCTAATACGTAGCACGCACGCTAACTTTCGCGTCACGTAGGGACCGGAAAAAAACACGTTAATCGTGTTCACGTTAAACTAAGACTGAATAAACTCTACAACTGAAAGAAAAATCACCATCATCCTGTTTATGTAGATGGCTGCAGCTGCAGCGGTGTGGAGCAGGGACGCAGCTAATACCTGGAGTCATTACTGCGTCTCAGTGTGACGCTGCTGTAGCGTGAGGGCTATTGCCACACATTTAAAGATGGATCAATAAAATGTAATAATTCATATAAATATGAATTATTAATCTTAATGATCGTTGAATGTTAATATAACATTAATCTAGGTTCTTTTACCTGTAAGTAATCCACACACTTCAGAATATTCAGACAGAGTCAAGAAAATAGTTATAAAAATAAATTTAATACTATATTTCTCAATCAATGATGACACAGAACAATTACTATGAATGATGGTTGTAAACAAGACCCCCGAGACAATTAATGAGGTGATGTAGTGCAAGCTAGATGAGGTTGCCTAATCAGCATTAAGTGTCTTAGATCCTATGATGTCTGGGTTAAATCAAATTTGGATGTTTTAATAAGTTATCAAATTAATAAAGACCATTTGACACCAGCGTGCAGGGCTACTTCACCTTGTGTGGAAGCTCTCGGTGATTCAAGGGTCAGTAGAGGTCGTGGCTGATGAGTGTCAGTGAGGAGGCCTCAGGCATGGAGCTGTAGCAGGCCCGGATGCGAACCGGCCGTTATAGCATGTAATTTACTAACATATATCTTTGAATATAATTTTAGGTTGAATTATTGCCAATCTGTGTATATTTAGAAAAATATGACACCATTACATTGTTACTAGTAGAAATTAGTAACATTTCTACTTGAAGTTTGATTTTGAAACACAAACTCAGAATTATTTTCCTCCGTTTTGAAAGGTCGTCAAATAGAATATTTGATTGACAGAGGATTAGATAGAATATTAGAATACTAAAATATTAAATAGCTGTAGCCTATGGGGTTCCGAATGTGCCAAAAATGTGTCCTTGAATTCTGCAGCATTGTATGGGGTTCCGAATGTGCCAAAAATGTGTCCTTGGATTCTGCTGCATTGTGGAGTAACATGTCATGACATTTAACATCATCTGTTTTATTAAATTGTTCTGCATTGCTGTAATGTTATGGTCTTCCAGTGTATTTCCACTGTATTGTCTTCTCGTGTTGTCATGTGATGTTGTTATAAGTTGTTGTCAGGTGTTGGTTTTACCTGATTTGTCACATGCTGTTGTCTAGTCTGTCGTTACACTCTGTCGACACATGCTGTTGTTACACTCTGTCGACACATGCTGTTGTCTTAGTCTGTCGTTACACTCTGTCGACACATGCTGTTGTCTTAGTCTGTCGTTACACTCTGTCGACACATGCTGTTGTTACACTCTGTCGACACATGCTGTTGTCTTAGTCTGTCGTTACACTCTGTCGACACATGCTGTTGTTACACTCTGTCGACACATGCTGTTGTCTAGTCTGTCGTTACACTCTGTCGACACATGCTGTTGTCTAGTCTGTCGTTACACTCTGTCGATACATGCTGTTGTTACACTCTGTCGACACATGCTGTTGTCTAGTCTGTCGTTACACTCTGTCGACACATGCTGTTGTCTAGTCTGTCGTTACACTCTGTCGACACATGCTGTTGTTACACTCTGTCGACACATGCTGTTGTTACACTCTGTCGACACATGCTGTTGTCTTTTTTATGTATGACCCGACCGGGAATCGAACCCTGATCTCCCAGTTCCGGGGCGGACACTCTACCTCTAGGCCACCGGAGCTCTGTCGACACATGCTGTTGTCTAGTCTGTCGTTACACTCTGTCGATACATGCTGTTGTTACACTCTGTCGACACATGCTGTTGTCTAGCTGTCGTTACACTCTGTCGACACATGCTGTTGTTACACTCTGTCGACACATGCTGTTGTTACACTCTGTCGACACATGCTGTTGTCTTTTTTATGTATGACCCGACCGGGAATCGAACCCTGATCTCCCAGTTCCGGGGCGGACACTCTACCACTAGGCCACCGGAGCTCTGTCGACACATGCTGTTGTCTAGTCTGTCGTTACACTCTGTCGATACATGCTGTTGTTACACTCTGTCGACACATGCTGTTGTCTTAGTCTGTCGTTACACTCTGTCGACACATGCTGTTGTCTAGTCTGTTGTTACACTCTGTCGACACATGCTGTTGTCTAGTCTGTCGTTACACTCTGTCGATACATGCTGTTGTTACACTCTGTCGACACATGCTGTTGTCTAGTCTGTCGTTACACTCTGTCGATACATGCTGTTGTTACACTCTGTCGACACATGCTGTTGTCTTAGTCTGTCGTTACACTCTGTTGACACATGCTGTTGTTACACTCTGTCGACACATGCTGTTGTCTTAGTCTGTCGTTACACTCTGTCGATACATGCTGTTGTTACACTCTGTCGACACATGCTGTTGTCTAGTCTGTCGTTACACTCTGTCGATACATGCTGTTGTTTAGTCTGTCGTTACACTCTGTCGACACATGCTGTCGTTACTCTCTGTCGACACATGCTGTTGTCTAGTCTGTCGTTACACTCTGTCGACACATGCTGTTGTTACACTCTGTCGACACATGCTGTTGTCTAGTCTGTCGTTACACTCTGTCGACACATGCTGTTGTCTAGTCTGTCGTTACACTCTGTCGATACATGCTGTTGTTACACTCTGTCGACACATGCTGTTGTCTTAGTCTGTCGTTACACTCTGTCGACACATGCTGTTGTCTAGTCTGTCGTTACACTCTGTCGATACATGCTGTTGTTACACTCTGTCGACACATGCTGTCGTTACACTCTGTCGACACATGCTGTTGTCTAGTCTGTCGTTACACTTGTCGATACATGCTGTCGTTACACTCTGTCGACACATGCTGTTGTCTTAGTCTGTCGTTACACTCTGTCGACACATGCTGTTGTCTAGTCTGTCGTTACACTCTGTCGATACATGCTGTTGTTACACTCTGTCGACACATGCTGTTGTCTAGTCTGTCGTTACACTCTGTCGACACATGCTGTTGTCTAGTCTGTCGTTACACTCTGTCGATACATGCTGTTGTTACACTCTGTCGACACATGCTGTTGTCTTAGTCTGTCGTTACACTCTGTCGACACATGCTGTTGTCTAGTCTGTCGTTACACTCTGTCGATACATGCTGTTGTTACACTCTGTCGACACATGCTGTTGTCTTAGTCTGTCGTTACACTCTGTCGACACATGCTGTTGTCTAGTCTGTCGTTACACTCTGTCGACACATGCTGTTGTCTCGTCTGTCGTTACACTCTGTCGATACATGCTGTTGTTACACTCTGTCGACACATGCTGTTGTTACACTCTGTCGACACATGCTGTTGTCTTAGTCTGTCGTTACACTCTGTCGACACATGCTGTTGTCTAGTCTGTCGTTACACTCTGTCGACACATGCTGTTGTCTAGTCTGTCGTTACACTCTGTCGATACATGCTGTTGTTACACTCTGTCGACACATGCTGTTGTCTTAGTCTGTCGTTACACTCTGTTGACACATGCTGTTGTTACACTCTGTCGACACATGCTGTCGTTACACTCTGTCGACACATGCTGTTGTCTAGTCTGTCGTTACACTCTGTCGACACATGCTGTTGTCTAGTCTGTCGTTACACTCTGTTGACACATGCTGTTGTTACACTCTGTCGACACATGCTGTCGTTACACTCTGTCGACACATGCTGTTGTCTTAGTCTGTCGTTACACTCTGTCGACACATGCTGTTGTCTAGTCTGTCGTTACACTCTGTCGACACATGCTGTTGTTACACTCTGTCGACACATGCTGTTGTCTTAGTCTGTCGTTACACTCTGTCGACACATGCTGTTGTTACACTCTGTCGACACATGCTGTTGTCTAGTCTGTCGTTACACTCTGTCGACACATGCTGTTGTCTAGTCTGTCATTACACTCTGTCTATACATGCTGTTGTCTTAATCTGTCGTTACACTCTGTCGACACATGCTGTTGTCTTAGTCTGTCGTTACACTCTGTCGACACATGCTGTTGTCTTAGTCTGTCGTTACACTCTGTCGACACATGCTGTTGTCTAGTCTGTCGTTACACTCTGTCGATACATGCTGTTGTCTTACATCTGTCGTTACACTCTGTCGACACATGCTGTTGTCTAGTCTGTCGTTACACTCTGTCGACACATGCTGTTGTCTAGTCTGTCGTTACACTCTGTCGACACATGCTGTTGTCTAGTCTGTCGTTACACTCTGTCGATACATGCTGTTGTTACACTCTGTCGACACATGCTGTTGTCTAGTCTGTCGTTACACTCTGTCGACACATGCTGTTGTCTAGTCTGTCATTACACTCTGTCGACACATGCTGTTGTCTTAGTCTGTCGTTACACTCTGTCGACACATGCTGTTGTTACACTCTGTCGACACATGCTGTCGTTACACTCTGTCGACACATGCGGTTGTCTAGTCTGGCGTTACACTCTGTCGATACATGCTGTTGTTACACTCTGTCGACACATGCTGTTGTCTTAGTCTGTCGTTACACTCTGTCGACACATGCTGTTGTCTTAGTCTGTCGTTACACTCTGTCGACACATGCTGTTGTCTAGTCTGTCGTTACACTCTGTCGACACATGCTGTTGTTACACTCTGTCGACACATGCTGTTGTTACACTCTGTCGACACATGCTGTTGTCTTTTTTATGTATGACCCGACCGGGAATCGAACCCTGATCTCCCAGTTCCGGGGCGGACACTCTACCACTAGGCCACCGGAGCTCTGTCGACACATGCTGTTGTCTAGTCTGTTGTTGACATCACGGGTCGACAGAGTGTAACAACAGACTAGACAACAGCATGTGACAACAAGGCTGGACAACAAAATAAGACAAATCAGGTAAAACCAACACCTGACAACAACTTATAACAACAGACCAGCCAACATCACGTGACAACACAAGAAGACAATTACTCCACAATGCAGCAGAATCCAAGGACACATTTTTGGCACATTCGGAACCCCATAGAAAACAACCCACAGGCCTTTTTGGATACATGCAGCTGTCTTTCTCCTTGCTTGTTATTGTGTGGACTTCTGAAATCACGCACAGTGTTGCAATTCTCCCGTGATTTTTTTACTTTGCGGGACCAGTGGCGTGGAACGCTTCGCTCCCGTTCCGTGTCTGGAACACTCCCGGTAGAAAGGGAGCTTGTGGGTAAAACACTGACGTTACACGCTGCTTTCACATCTGGTGAACATGGATGGTAAAGTTACAGGAATTTAAAAATCAGAACAATACATTTGTAAAATGTGCAACATACTATTTACAACACATCGCCTATTTGCCATCAGCTAAATTGATTTTTTTCATTTCTTTTGTCAACTGAAAAAAGTCCCACTGGAGTTGAAGAAAATGACACTGGCACCTCATGTAGGGAGGATTAGACGATGGTTTTTGTGTTTGTATGATTGACTAATTAGAGTCAGAGTGAATTCCCAGGTTGTAGTTAAACTGAGCTGCAGTGAGTTAAAACCCTGTTTTAGCAGACAGGGATTGCTGAAACCTGCAGCATTAAAGTCACAAAGAACCTCCAGTTGTTAATTTAAAATACCTTTATTTATTTCTGTGAGCAAGGCTGCCATTACAATTCCTTTTCTTCCTACTGAGGGCCAATTTTCACATTGTTTGGGGCAATGTCACACAGTCATGTCATAATTCAGATTGAAACCACAAAACCAAAAATCTCAGTCCTTCTAAATGTAGACTCATTAATGTAACTTAGTTATATTAATGCCTCTCCTTTGCAGTGATGGGAAAAGTACCAGGTCCAAATCATCATTGAGCCACTTCAAGCTGCATCTCCTGCCCCTGTGGTCCACCCAGGCAGCATCATGTGAACAATAAGCTAATGAGATTTAAGGATGGGGCCTGATCAGCTGCCAAATTACTGCCAACCAAGAGGAAATCTTCCTCCAGCACCATCACTCTCTTTCCATTTCTTCTTTTTTATCATTTTTTTTACATCCAGCCATATTTGTCATTCAAACCAGCTTTAATGGAGAAAGATCTATGCATATGTAAGTGACAGAGCTGGAAGCCCATTACCGGCATTCAGTGGAGCACCGTGGAGAGGCTCTCTCCAGGCTTGGATTAGTGACCATTAGGGCTTATTTCTGCACCGTCTCCAGGCAATTATTCCCCAACAACACCCCCTCACCACCATCAGCACCCACAGACACACCCACCTTCCCCTCCACAGCCCTATCTCAGCCCCCAACTTTATCTATTTTGCATCTTGAACAGTCTCAGTCTTAGATTTGCGTATATCAGTTGACGTATGAATACATGTAGTTTAAGGTTTCCAGCATAATGGCCTCGTGGGGGTGGATGGTGGTGGAGATGATGAGGATATTGATCATGATTGGGTCAACTCAGGAGAAAAATATCTCCCTGTGTGTGTGTGTGTGTGTGTGCGCACACCTGTAATTAAAGTTGCCACCCAGATGTGTGTGTGTGTGTAGCCTACGTGTGTGTGTGGCTTACATGTAGCAAGGAGAGAAACAGGTGGATTTGCATTTTGATCCTGGCAGCATGTGATGTGTTGTGGCGTGTGTGTGTGTGTGTGTGTGTGTGTGTGTGTGTGTGTGTGTGTGTGTGTGTGACATATGTCACACAGGCAAAAAGGGAAATAATACATTCCCAGCCTACTTTCTTTGAGAGTGGTTGGAAGTAACTATTAGTGGATGCAGAAAGCTAAAGACAAAGGATGTAAAACTGACTCTAGAGTGCACTCATTTTTGGTTCTAGGTGTGTGTGTGTGTGTGTGTGTGTGTGTGTGTGTAACCAGGTGAAGGCTTTAAGCAAGTGCTGAGCTTCGACCTGGTTCGTGTTACAGCCAACGTTACCTAAAGGCTAATTATGATCCACATGCCACTGGCCCAACTCCAACAGCTGTGGTCCAAAAACTCCCTCGTATGGACACACACACGCGCGCGCACACACACACACACACACACACACACACACACACACACACACACACACACACACACACACACACACACACACAGACACACAGGCTGGATCCAGACAGAACAGCCATTTGAGTCAGACCAAGACGATGAATACTTTTTACTATATATATGCTTCCAATTGGTAAAATCATCAGACAGCATGGGATAAACTTCTAGCCTAGAAATCTAGACACACAGGAGCCAAAGTAAAACGATTTTGCTCTGCATGTGGGTCTAGCCACGCTCCATAGGAACCTCAGCAGGCCAGACCAGTCTTGTGTCTTACCAATCATAGCCCTCTATCGGTTTGGTGGGCGGGATGATGCAACGGCGGGGAACAACTAAGATGGTGGTGGCTCGTTTGAAACGGTTTTGGGATCAACTCCGGACTATGTAGACTTGTACTTTTCTTTGAGTCAAGAGCAGATAGAGGTACTTAAGTCCTTCACTTTGAAAAAGGATGTATTTCCATCTTCTTCAACAGAGTATGGCGGACTGCCCCATTGACAGACATCCGTAGTGGTGAGTACGTCACGTTGTTCGTTGTCCAATAGCATGCTGAGACGGTTTGAAAGGCAACCATAGATCCCACCCCATGACTGAGCTCTGTCTATGAGTTGTTGCCAGACTATACTGTATTCACATATATAGGATGGCTTGCCAGGCTAATAAACTTCCACTGTTCTGCTGACAATACTCAGTTATAATTATCCATACGTGCTGATGAACCTAATCAGTTGGGTAGATTACAGGCTTGCCTTGAAATCTGAATGACTATAAACCAGCAATGCTTCACCCACACGCACTACCACACACAAGTGGCCAGGAGGGCACAAACCAACCATGTTACCATCTGAGCGGAGCTGCTAGTTTCCCCATCTCCAAAATGTGCTTACAGCAGTGTTAGTCTGTTTAATATCAGAGCTCTCACCACCTAAAAACTTTCATCTGTAGGAGCAAAAGAAGAAAAACTGACTCTTGAAACATCACTAAAGAATAAATCTATCTTTTTGTCTTATTTTAGTTAAAAGGGAGTCTTATAGTAGGCAGTCACCTTGGTCCTCAAGACTCCAGGAGCCTCAGACCGTACCTGATGCATTTACAGCATGAATTTTATTTATTTATTAGTGCTGCTAAAATCTGTTAAATGTGTTAAATCAGTAATTTACAAAAAGATGCAGCCAAACAAGTGTCAAGCTGCTAAACAGATGCAGATCCCTCTCTCTATCAGCACTTTGGACAGTTCCAGGGTCCGACTGCATCAGAGCAGCGGGGATGGAAATAGGCGGAGCTGTTTGCTGCTACGGTGCAGAGAAGAGAAGAGAAACAACGCAAGGATGGTTCTAGACAGGCATAAACGTGGCAGACAGAAATGTGATGGGGGCACAAGGTGGGAACAGAGGAGGGAGTGGGGTGGGTTGATGGTGGGAGTTGCTCAACAACTGTTTTTGTCATATAACTGGCTTGACCTTTGACAGGCTTCTACCCTAAGACCTGTCCTACATGGATGTAACACCTTATTCCTTCTTTCCAATGGATATGAAAGCATCGCAAAACAGCCGCGAAACATACTACGCAGCAATTAGCCGCCATTATAATGGATGAGTTCCATTCCACCAGCAGCAAAGTTAACGTTTTGGATGCGTCCCAGAAGCGAAGGGATGCTATCATTACATTTTGAGTCTATTTTTTACGCACTATGCTTCCAAAACATGTAAAACTCTGCAGTTTAGATCGGACCACACAGGAAGTCAAACACAAAAGCAATGTAAAATATATGGAAACTTTCAAAATAAAAGTCACTTGCAGCTAAACGTACGTCATTTTCCCCGTAGCCGATGTAAACTGAACAGAAAATAACCCACAGACCATTTTGGATACATGTAGGCTGTCTTTCTTCTTGCTTGTTATTTTGTGGACTTCAGAAATCACGTGCGGTGTTGCAATTCTCCCGTGATTTTGTGACTGCACTGCACTGCACTCCAGCTGAGTCTAGGCCACATCTCCAGCTGGCTCAACCTGCCAATCTGACACATTATGCCTCAGAGCCCCTCAACTCCTTCAAAAGACGTTCTCCTCCCCCCTGTTTCTATTGATCGTGGTGGACAGGAAATCCTTCAGCCTGCGACAGTTTCTGCGTTTGCTCATTCTACTGAGTGGTGAGTCTGCTGTGTGTGTGTGCTTGTGCTTGTTAACGACTCATTTTTCCGACTAATTTTTCCCACTGAGAAGCTCAAGAAAGCATGCAGGGATGGGGGTGCTGTCAATCACTGCCTCAGTGCCGCTCTCTTGGTCCGCCAGGCGACGCCTCCTTTAGGCGCATTTTTCTAACAGGACGTGTGTATGAATTAAGTCTCCACTAGGGGTGTGCAAAGCAGCCAGTATTTGTATCTGTATTTATATTTGTTGGGGGGGGGAGTATTTGTATTCGAGTAAAACTTAAAATAGGTGTAAAAGTAGGAGTAGGAGAAGGCCTGTTTAAAGTCTCAAATGTCAAAGACAGATGATTATACAGCGAAGGTCATCTTGCTGGAATACCAGTCTGCAGCAAAATAAGGCCCGTGTTTACGTCAACAGCTGAGACTGAGACTAAAAGAAGGTGGCGCCTCCAGATTGTTTATCTGAATCTGCAGAAGACGGTTGCCAGTCCACAGAGGAGGAAAGAACTATTAACCTTCTAGCTTTAATAAAATAATTTTCTTTTGCTCATAAAATGATTCCTTTCACTTACAGGTTGAAGAAGAAATGTTTTCTAAGTGATTCAATGTCTTAACTGCTTTACAGGAATCTGTACATCAATGAATCAACATTTTCATCTATGCTTATATATTAGGAGGAACGAGAGGCAGGTGTAACCAATTAACAGGAACTGAAGCAGGGGAGACAAGACACACTGGTGAGCAGGGAGCTGGAGGACAGGAGGGCAGAACCTGACAGTACCGGACGCCTAGCGCAGACCTGGACAGACTCCGGGGGGCCTGCGTCGGGGGCACAGGAGCCGGCTGGACATGGGAGGCCGGCGTCATGGGCACTGGAGCTGGCTGGATCTGGGGGTCCTGCGTCTGGGGCACATGAACTGGGAGGCCAGAGGCGGAGCCACAGGGGACGCTGGAGGCTCGGCCACTGGAGACGGGAAACTGGCAGGCGGATCAGGTGGGGCAGCTGGAGATGAGCCCACAGGAGATGAATGCTCTGGAGGCGGAGCCGCTGAAGACTGGACTGCTGAGAGGGGAGACTGAAACTCCGGAGGAGGCAGGAACACCTCTGACAGGAACCCCTCAGGATGCTGAGCCTCTGGAGACAACTGGAGGACAGGCTGATCTTCTGGTGAAGAAGCCTGGAGCTCGAGCGGCAGCTGAGTCTCTGGTGCAGGAGTCTGGGGCTCAAGTGGCGGCTGAGTCTCTGGTGCAGGAGCCTGGGGCTCGAGCGGCGGCAGGGTCTCTGGAGATGGCTGGCAACCGGACTGGGTCTCTGGAGCTGGCTGGGTCCCGAACGGGGTCTCTGAGAAAGACTGGAACGCCAGGGTGAACAGCATCTCGCTCTGGAACTCCAGAAGACCGATGAGGGCTTGGAGCCGGCTCACCTCTGCTCGCATCTGAGCCACCCCCATTGGCCCATTTGCCAGCTCAGTCTCTCTGTCCGGATCTGGCTGGGCCTTGGGCAGAGCCGACTGGACCCCTAGAGCCAGGGGGGGTTAGTGTTTCTATTTGGAACTCCAGGAGACCGACGAGGGCCCGAAGCCGGGCCATCTCCGCTCGCAGGCGAGCTACCTCAGCTGGGTCCTCTGCAGGATCAGTCCCTCGGTCTGGAATTGGCTGGGCTGGAAATGACTGGACATGACTGGACTGGGCATGACTGGACTGGACAGGACTGGACTGGACAGGACTATTGGAGGCAGCTGGAGCTTGGACAGAGTCTCTGAAGGGAGCTGCGACTCCAAGCTGGGCCACAGAGCAGAGGCCTCTCTGGTAGGTGGCACAGCTCTGGATGTCTGACGCCATTGCCTGGATCCCCTTGCCTTCTCCAGAGATGAGGAGGATGGTTCTGGAGGGGAGACACCAGGCCGGTTGCGCAGTCCCACCAGCGTGTTGGAGATGACTTCCGGTGGGGCGGCGCTGCACCCGCAGCGCTGTCCAGGAAATGGCGGGGGAGATGGTGGCGGAGCCTGGTCACGCTCCCAGCGCCGTGGACCAATCCCTGGAGAACACACCGCCAGTCCGGTGCCATTGAAGCAGGACCGGTCCTGCAGCTCCTCCCAACAGAAACCCTCCACTTGACCGGGACTGGCAGGCCTGGCTGCTAAGGTAAAGGTTCGGCGGCGGGGACGTCTGCGGCACCGTGGTGGAGGAGGAGAGGAGTCTGGCAGCCGGTAGTTTGGGGAGAGCCACTGGAGCAGGTGCTCCCAGGGCAAAAACTCACTGCTGGATCCTTTTTTGGGTCTGTTCATTCTGTCACAACTGCTGGCTGAAGGCTGAGGGGAGGATCCACTCGCAGGTGAGAATAATAGGCAGGCTGGTGAGGATGTGCAAAGTCTTTAATAAGTCGTCAATTGCAGTGAGCGGTTGGATTTCAAATGACTAAAATCATCAATGGCAATGAATGAGTTAATAAATGAATGTTTAACCTATTTACTAAACAGATTAAGGAATAAGTCTTTTCTAAGTGTCTAAGGAAAGGTGACGTCTGAGGACTCGTTGGTAAACGCCCATTTACACTTGTTAGATTCTGATTTGCCAAAAGTTATAAACAACTAACATTAAAAGTGGTGGAATTTCCTTTACAATTCAGTTCATGCAAAAGCTTAAAGCTCACAGCAGTTCCTGCAAAAGCTACAGCTTACGCTAATTTATCATCCTATGGGAGACCAGCCAGACTTTCCAGGGGAATAATTTTAGCGGCATAAAGAACCATCTCTTTTGAATCAAGCTATTCTTATCTGCAATCTGCCTCCCACTCAGCCGCAGTGAAACAGTCTGCCTGCAGCCTGGGAGGTTGTCACTGATCAGCTGATGTGGAGTCAAGGAATACGGCCTGTGACACCCAGAAGTAACATTCCTCGCGTGACAAGGGAACTTCCATACCAGCCGGATCGCTGAGAAACCTCCAAACACCCGGGTACCGTACCTCTGTACTGGCATCGGATGGTTATTATTAATTTGATAATTTGTTAAACCTAAGTAAACAAACAGCCAGCTTATTTTGATAGCCCAGACATCACATTTCCTTAGATTCTTAATGAGGCTTTTTAATAACATTTAATATCATGTTTCATCATTGTTCATTCAGCAGCTGACTCATGTTTCATCATTAGTAGTAGAAATATAGTTAATACATTGAATTTATTAACTATATTTTCGCCTCTGTCTCAAATTATTATAAAGTGTTGTTTCCCTGGCATACCCAAAGTACCTATTTTCATCATCAAAAAACTTGCTGGCAAAAAAGGATTTTGAAACGGTAATTCATGCTTTTATTACATCAAGGCTTGATTATTGTAATTCCTTGTACTTTGGTGTTTCACAATCCCACCTCTCGCGTCTTCAATTGGTGCAGAATGCAGCTGCACGTCTGCTTACTGGAACGAAAAATATGGAGCATGTTACTCCTATCTTGGCCTCACGGCACTGGCTGCCTGTTTGCTTTAGAATCCAGTACAAGATACTTTTATGGGCTTTTAAATCAATGCGTGGTCTTACTCCAAGTTACATCTCTGAGCTACTGTTTTTTTATTCCCCTGCACAGTCTCTGAGGTCAGTTGATAGGATGCTCCTGGAAGTCCCAAGAATGAGACGTAAGCTCGAGGTGACAGGATTGTTTCTGTAGTGGCCCCTAGGCTTTGGAACATGCTGCCTTTGAACATTAGGTTGGCATCTTCTCTGTCTTGTTTTAAATCTCTTTTAAAAACCCATTTTTAGGCGTTTATATATATATATATATATATATATATTATAGTTTTTGGTTTTTAAGTTTTTTAGCTATTATGTATTTTTATGTTGTGTATTGTTTTTAATGTATTTTATTTTTGTGACGCACTTTGGTCAGTTTCAAATTGTTATAAGGTGCTATACAAAAAAAGTTGCCTTGCCATCAATCAAATATTGGAGGTTCAATAAGAGTGAAAATTCATATTTATATGGAACATCACATCTTGAATACCTTTATATTTTATTGAGGATTAATTAAAAGTAACCACCTACAACACGTTA
Organism: Aphyosemion australe; assembly: GCA_006937985.1. Lineage (NCBI taxonomy): Eukaryota > Metazoa > Chordata > Actinopteri > Cyprinodontiformes > Nothobranchiidae > Aphyosemion > Aphyosemion australe. The sequence goes on along the minus strand of SSNS01000400.1, from coordinate 535,197 downwards.
CGTAATGGCGAGCCAGCCAGGAGGTAATTCAAATTCAACACTTTATTACTAATTTGAAGGTTTAAGATCTCTGTGCTGGGTTGAATGTGAAGGAGCCTCCCTTCATCCATCTTCACGAGCACTGTGTCATCAATTCCAACCAAGTCTGATGCTTGTTAAAGCTGTGTTTTGTCTCATAATATTGTCTTGGCCTTAAAAGAGAGTGAATTTGTGGAGATAAAACATCAACATTGCAGAGCAAACAGAGTCAGTGGTAGCGTCGTGTTGCTGTTATGAGGCGAGATGTCCAAATATCAGGCAATAAGACTCCAAATCCTGTCGTCTTAAGCTCTACTCACTTCTAATTCCTGAAAATGGTGCACCAGTGCTTTGTTTTCCCAGAGTATGACTTACAAGACATTCATTCCTACTAGAGACCACTGCAAATGTATTGATTAAACAAGTGAATCACACCTTTAAAGGGAGTTTTTATTTTCACTGTCACCTCCGGCCTTGTGCTACTTAAAATTGAGGATTGTTGAAGTGAAAATTTATCCAATAAGCTGATTCCTGTAAATATTGCAAATTTGACTACTTAGTATTTTATAATTTACCGAATCTGGTTATTATGACTGGATTTCCATTTGAACCTGGGACCTAATTTATCAACCGTACTTACGCACAGATCTGTGCGTATGTCGTGCTTAGGAACTAATTCACGCATTGTGTGGTATTCATCATTTTGTACTTGTGCGTGAGAATGTTCCTAAATATAAGAAAATCTCTGACCATGTGTAGGAACAGCATCTAGTGGTAGAACGAGGGAACTGCAACACTGAAGGTTTCATTCATTCATGCGTGTTCCATATCCACTAATTATTCTACCCAATAAATAAATATTTTGGTGGGGAAAAAAAGTGTCGCATAAATGGTGCTAAAACCTATAAAAGACACCTGTGACCAACAGGTATCTGACATTGTAGCACGGCTGATCTCGTGTTACTGGAAGATTTGGCTCCCGAGGGAACGCGTCTTCTGTGAGCGCACTGATCTGCTAGCTGAGGATCCAGAGTGGTTCCTGAGCAGATACCATTTCCTGAGCTCAGGCTGTAGTGTCAACAAACTTTTTCTAACAAGAGCAAAACTAACTCTAAACAGAACATCATTCAACTCCTTAAACTGTAAATGACAACTGTGATGTGATGTAGGTGGTTACTTTTAAATATAAAAATTTTATAACAATAAAATATAAAGGTATTCAATAAGAGGTGATATTCCATACAAATATGAATTATCACTATTATTGAACCTTTAATATTTGTTTGATGATGAACCTAGGTACTTTGAGTATGCCGGGGAAACAAAATAATTTATAATAATTTGACAAGGAGGCAAAAAGGAAAGTTAATAAAAATCTATTTATTACTATATTTCTACTACTAATGATGATAAAAGACAAATTATGATAAATGATAGTTTAAGCAATATAACTGAGGCAATGAATGAGCAATGATGAAATATGAGCTTAGATGTTATTAGAAGTCTAAGTGTCTTAGAAAATGTGATGTCTGGGTTTAGAAAACAAATCGGGCTGAATGTTTATAGTTTAACAAGTTATCAAATTAATAATAAAAACCATCCAACACCAGTGTGCAGAATCTACGAACCCTTGTGGGAGTTCTCGAAAGGTCCAGCTGCTTTACGTCGTCCTGACCGGCTTACGGATGGAATTAGACTTCTGTGGAATTCAAAGGTCGTAGTCCCCTTTTGAATTCGCACGGCTGGCCGATGAGATACAACCTGGGCGACTGCTGGCGGTCAGATGGAGTTCTGCGTCTGATGGAGGTTTGCATTTTGCAAATAAAGATTGCTTGAAAAGGATGGTTCATATCAGGGCTGGTGCTAGCCATTTGGGTGCCCTAAGCACAAATGCTCTGTGGTGCCCCCCCCAAGAAAAAAAAGAAAAGAGAACTTAGCAACAGTATGTGTCAATGCATCTCCTTATTTCCAAAAACGCTTCTTTATTTAATTTTAAATTGAACTAAAATGAAATTTAATAAAACATTAAACTAATTTTGCCTCAACAACAGCACAAGACAATAAAAAAAAAATAATAATAATACCACTACTATTATTAAAGTTAAAGATCTATAAAATGATTGGAGAGGAACTGAAAATTAGAAACAGCATACAGTATTCAAATATTAGGTTTGGCTTTACACTCAGGTCCTCAAACTTCACTTTTCCTTAGACACTTAGAAAAGACTTATTTCCTTAATGTGTTAAGTAAATAGGTTAAACATTCATTTATTAATATAGTAATATTGATATTTTAATATCCTGATAAGAAACCATTATTAAACTCATCACATAGACTCATTTGTGGTATTTCAGATCTGAAAGAAAGCATTATTAGAACAAACATTTATGTTGATTCAGTCATCGCTTTAAAGCAGTCAAGACATTATTAGATCACTTTAGATATAACATTCATTGTAGATAAAACAGAAAATGATTGTAAATAACTTGTAAAGTTAGGAAATTATTTATGAGACCAAATGAGAATCATTGTATTAAACTAGAGGTGAGAGTTCCTTCTTCATTTGGACGACCTTGTGAGGCAGGAAACCTTTTGTTTTGACGAGGACGAGCAGAAGGCTTCTGCTGGACACCCCATGTCCGATGACTGATGGCCTTTACCTACGCTACATAACAGAATGGAACATTCAGTCCGTTTGTCTAAGTTTCTTCATATTTAATTTTATATCGAACCATTATTTTTTTATTTCTGACAGGAACGTCTCCTCTGTCCTGACTGCGTTTACAATGATAAAGTTACAACCTCTGCAACTAGTTTGTTCTCTTCTAAATCAGCAGCCGGTGCCTCGATCTCGCTGTCAAAAAAGGTTTTATTTTTTTTTGGGAAGAACGCAGGGAATCCCCTCATGAGCTGAGCAGGTAGTGTGACCAAATATGGTTAATTGAGGGCGTTTCTGTATGTAAATGACGGTGAACGGACACGAGCACCTGGGTACGCACTAGTGATGTGCGAGTCATGAACGAATCGTTCAATACTCGAGAATCACTTTACTGACTCACGAATCACGAGTCACAATCCCAACTGACTCATTTATTGACTCGTCCCTGTTACTGTTAGCAAACTAATTTCATTAGTAGAGATATATCTAGCTTATCATTAAAATTGTGGGAAAAAAATAACAGCCAGTTTCTTAATAAAAGCATTTTGTTACCTGCTCTGGCCTGGAAGCTCATTAGTTCCCAGTAGCATCGCTCTGCTAACAGCACGTTCGAATCACTCACCCCCTCCCTTCCTGAAAGCTAGCTTAAAATGTCCGGTGCTAAATCGTAGCATGAACGAATCATTCAGTTCCTCCGTAGCGGGCCTCACTCAGAGTCACTCACCCCCTCCCTCGCGGGTTTCAGCTCAAACGAGTCACTCAGTACCGCTAACCTGGCTCAGCTCGTGAGTCATGACTCACGCTGCTCGCGGTACGGATCACTCACTACTCCCACCTGGGTTTCAGCTCATAGGAGTCCCCCAGTGGAAGCTCGCGGTACTACAAGCTCACTCACCTCTCCCTCCTGGCTGTCAGCTGCAGAAACTCAGGCTGTTACAGGGGAAGAGTCGCTCCTTCACCTGAGCTGAACTTTGATAGTGTGACTGACGCCATATTCAGTCTACACCTTTTTCTTTTTGCAAAGATAATAAGCAGACTAAAGAAAACATATAATATTTCAGTTCCACCACTATTTTAAAATGAATTTCAGTGTATAAAATTGATAGTTTTTTTCAATCGCTCATCTAAAGCCTGGGACACACAGGAGACAGACGCGCTGCGCCACGGAAGCGCCGCAGTTAAATGGTCACACAGGAAGCGCCGCGCCGCTGAACCAAAGACTGTATAGCGCTGAACACTTCTTGGAAAGTCACGTGATAGTCACAACATCTTGAGAACAGGAACAGCCGCTCCACGGCGCGCCGCTTGAAATAGAACTGGCGCCTATCTTCAGCACCTCTGCGTGGACCGGCGCTTCTGGGACGCGACGCTGCGCTCCCCGTGTAGCCACTCTCATGGCTTCTAATGGCTTCTTTTTAAAATGACGGCGCGGGTGTGACGCGGCGCGGGCGTGACGCGGCGCGGCGCGTCTGTCTCCTGTGTGTCCCAGGCTTTAGCAGTAGGATTTACATAGAAAGAGGAGCAAATTATTTAGAGTGAAAATGTAGATTTTTTTTTTTGCACTCTGGGCAACTGACTCAGTGACTCAAATGACTCGAAAACCCGATTTATTTTGGTGAGTGACTCATTCAAACTCGATTCAGTAAAAAGAATGAGTTTACCATCACTAGCACGCACAAGTGGGATTTATCAACAGATGATTGTGGAGGAACATGCGTACGAGAGGCCACCGCATGTTTCATAAATCAGGATTTCGACTGTTCGTTCGAACATTCTAAATTTCGTTCATAGGAAGGAATATAGGAACGTTTCTACAAATGTTTGATGAATGAGGGCCCAACTTTTGTTGTAGTTGTGTTTAGAGATCCATGTAGCTTTGGTTTATTTCTTTAAATAAAAACAAAACATTTTATAGAATAAAATATGTGGTTAGTTTTGCTAAACAAATTTTAATTGCAGTATAACTAAAACCTATCCACAGGTTTTCATTTGTTTGTGATGTCAGTGTGTACCTTCTGCATTGACTGCTCCTTTTGTTCTATTCAAACTTTTGTATGTAAAATGGAAAGTCATTTATTTTTGGGGTAAATATCGGTCAGGATGAGCCACCACTTTTATCTGTACCCTCAGTGGATCATCCTTTTTTATGTCAAATGAGGTTTGGAATAGCTAATTTCCCTTCCCTGCAAATTTGGCAGTGGTGCAAAACTTGTGCTGCTGAAGTCCTGGGAGGCAAACAATGCTTGGAGCAGAAAAACTAGATGAGAGGAAGCCAAGGAAAGCCTTTGATCCTTCAAGATATTAGTGAAAACCACAGAAAAACGAATAGTCATGTTGAATGAATAAAACTTGGAATGAAAATGCAACCCAAAGTGAAAATACTCAAGATTTCTTCTCTCTTAGTTTAAACTCTTCCTTTGTCTCCTGAAGAACCAGTGGTTATAGTCTCACATGAAAACTTCTGTATTCCCTAATTCTGAAATGTGTGTGTGTGTGTGTGTGTGTGTGTGTGTGTGTGTGTGTGTCTCAATAATAACAAAGCAGAAACATGGAATAGGGATTATTGAAAGGATCAGAAAAACAATACAAATGCTCTCCTATTGAGGTTTAGTGTTTTAAAGTTTCTTTCATAACGTTCATAGGAGCCATGTTCTCCAGTAGTTGGCTGTTTATTCATTTCTATGATCAAATGGTAACCTGTCCTGGGCTTACTCCAGCTGTGCAGATCTTCTGTCAAAAATGATTATTTACCATGCTCTCTCTCTCCCCCTCCCTCTCTCTCTCTCTCTCTCTCTCTCTCTCTCTCTCTCTCTCTCTCTCTCTCTCTCTCTCTCTCTCTCTCTCTCTCTCTCTCTCTCTCGCTCTCTCTCTCTCTCTCTCTCGCTCTCTTTCTCTCTCTCTCTCACTCTCTCTCTCTCTCTCTCTCACTCTCTCTCTCTCTTGATTTTCAGCTAATCAGAACTGGTTATTAGAGCTCTTAAGGCTAATGCTGCTGATAGATATGTGCCTGTTTACCATGCTAACAGGCTAATGATGTCTTTCACTTGCTATTCAAAAATGCAACACACACATTTCCTTTCCAGCTATGGTAATAAGTTAACAAGTGTCAATGCATAAGTAATGTAACATGGCCTAATGCCACATAGCTCCCATAGCAGAAGTTCATGCTAACAAGCTAATGAGCTCAATCTGCTGGTGTGATAAAAGCCTAAAGGGGCACATTGCCACCTATTCAAACATCAGTTAAAATGCTAATGAGCTTGAGCCTCGATAAATTACTGGAACGTGAACTAATGCTCGTTAAAACAACCTTGTCATTAAAACAGAAGAAAATACACACAGAAAATTTAGGACCATAGTGCTTACATGGTGTCAGGTTAATAGGATTCAGAATTGGTCCTTAGGTGTGTGTGTGTGTGTGTGTGTGTGTGTTGTCTGTCTCTGTGTTAGACTGGAGACACGTATATTAACCCAGGGATCTCTGCCTTCTTCCTTGTTGAAAAGTGAAGCCATTATATCCCATTGGTTGAGTTTTTGGAAAAAATCTGAATATTAGAGGCAAGGGGCCGACGCCCTTCTACTCACCTGAATGTCCCGCCCAATCACGTAAAAGCCCCACCCACTCACAACAGTTCAACCTTCTGAAGTGAAACCCCCATCCACTCAACCATTCACATTAAAGTCCCTCTTACCCATCTCTGCACATTCGTGGTTCATGTAGGGAGCCTAAGTCTCCTCCCCTTCTGGTCGGCTCATGGGTCGCCTGAACAAATGAAAAATGAATGGAAGTGAATGAAGCTATAAAAGTTATTATTTTATTTCACTTTGCCTCACGCCCTGAATTCCACATATGTTGTACTTCAATTTAAAGGATAAGTAAATATGTGAGTTTAGACTGTTTGTCACGTAATTTGAGATTTATTTGCTTGTAAAATTTGGTAATTAAAATGACTACAAATCAGTTGTGGCATATATGACGTCACCACAGAATCTCTTCTCCAGCGTAGCTGCTACTCACCACATGACCAGATTTAGAGTGGTTTTCTCCACGTTTAGTGCTCCTTCTGTCGTCCTGGAAAAAGCTAAACTCACAGACATTTTTTCTTCTTGTTGTTTTTCTTGTTAGGTTTGATGACATACATTTTGTGTGACAAGCAGTTGTAGTCCACTATGTCTTTTCACACAAAACCTAAAATAATTTGCCACTGATTGAAAATAAGCATTTTCTTGGCATCAGAACATGTCATTAAAAAATACAAACATCATATGTGAAATCCATGGCACATATCAAAAGGGATCAGAAAATAATTGATCAGTCCATGAACCTCTGTCAGGAACCTTGGTGTGACCTTTGACCCAGCTCTCACCCTGGATTCTCATGTCAGTTCTCTTGTTGGCTCTTCCTTCTTCCATCTCAGGAACATTGCTAAGCTGAGTCCCATTCTGTCCCGCTCTGAACTTGAGATTGTTCTCCACACCTTCATCTCCTCACGCTTAGACTACTGCAACTGGCTTTTCTCTTGTCTGAGCAGAACCTCCCTGAACCATCTACAGGTGGTCCAAAATGCCTGTGCTCATCTTAGTTAACCTTTATTTAATCAGGTCAGTCAATTGAGAGCCCATTCTCAATTACAACGACGATCTGGCCAAGAGGCAGCAGCAACAGTCGGTGCAGTTACATGCACAAGTATCAACATCTAGGTCTATCCAGGTCGATCTTATGATAATAAGCTGGTAGTCTTTATCCTCGTTTACATGCGCATTAGAAAACCGACCTCTCAAATGAAGTTCACTCCACTCCGGTACAGTAGAGGGCGACATGTGCCCTTTCTTGTCAGCATTTTTCCGGTTAGCTTGTAGCAACACAAATAGAAAACAAATGCTAGCGGGAGTGGAGCAGACAAAGTTAAAACGTGATATGCACAATGGCTGAAGGAATGGACAACAACAACGACTGACTGTTTGGAGATAAGAAGCCTGCGGACGTGTCTATTTCAGCTCCCTACTCTTTGTGCCTTAATTCCTCTAAAAACCTGTTTTTTCTGTGACTGATTGCTGGATTCTGTGGATTTTGTTGGACCTTCATGATTTCTATGTTTCTGGAGATTTTTTTTGGATTTCTTGGACTTTTAGTTGGACTACAAATCTTTCGGATCCGACAGAGGCGGCTCAGCTACAGTGTAAGCTTTCTGCAACCTTGAAGCTATTTTGAATGTCTATCCTCTCCCCGCTTCTGCCCCACAATGATCCGTTGTTTTCTAAACAAATTAAAAAGATCGAGAACCTTAAAGAGGATATACAGCGACTCTCTGCTGAACTACAGAAGAAAGAAATGCTGCTGGATAGATTTAGAAAACGTAGCCCTGCACTGACCAGTTACATTGTCAGTAAATTTGAAAAAGAGACATCCATGCAGAACCCTCTGCTCCAAGACACCATTGCTTGGGACCCTGCTGTATCACGACTACCAACTTTCAGCTCTACCCCAGACCCATCTTCATCTTGGTCTGAGGTCGTGGTACGTGGCCGTAGGAGATCCCCTGCTGCTGGTCCCATCCCTCCACCTGACCTTAGTCTATCAAACCGCTTCTCTCCTCTTGCTGAGGATCAAGCAGCTGATCTCTCCAAGTCCCTTCCTTCTACTCAACCACCTGAGGATCAAGCAGCTGATCTCACCAACCTCCTTCCTTCTACCCAACTACCTAATGCCATCGAGCAGGAGCCTGTGGTTCGTAAGAAGCAGCCTACAAAGTCTAATCCCCCCAGGACCTCAACGTCCACTGCCCGACGCAAAATACTGAAGGATGCTGTGCGTCGACACTTTGCTGGACCAACTACCCTGGCTCAGGATGTGAGCCCCTCCACTACGAACCCTCCACCTCCTACCCTCCAGTCCTCTGGCTCCGCAGGAACACAAACCCAGAATCCTCCACTACTCCAAAGGAACCCTAACCCAGAATCATCTGCACCTCGTCCACTGTTTTCACCTACCACTTTGCTGGTAGGTGACTCAATAATCAGGAATGTCCACTTCTTCAATGTCATGACGAGATGTTTTCCATCAGCCACCGTCCCTGCTATGCTGGATATACTTCCTGGTCTGCTGAGCTCCATCCCAACTTCAGTTAAAAGAGTGATCATTCACGTGGGATCAAATGATGTTACACGTCGTGAGTCTGTCATCACACAGCAGCATTTTAACCATCTCTTTGACATCCTGAGGAGAAGTGGAATGTCTGTTTTCATCTCTGGCCCAATTCCCACAGTTTCTCGTGGATGTGGAAGTTTCAGCCGCCTTCTCTCTCTCCATTCCTGGCTCCAGTCTGCTTGCAGGTCCTTCAGTTTTGGTTTCATTGATAACTTCAACCTGTTTTGGGAGCGGTTTTCTTTTTTCAGGCGAGATGGTGTACGCCCTAACCGACATGGCTCGAACATGCTAACCGCTAACATCAGGTATGCTGTGCAGTCCCATAGATATACATCTATGGTGGATTCCTTTTCACAGACATGACGGTCCATATCCCAGCCATCTACACCTTCTTCGGCCATCGCTTGCACCACCACTCCAAACAACATTGCCCTCTATAATCCTCCCCCAATGCAACCATCATCTGTATGCCTTCCAAGGGTCACTGTCCCCACAATTTTATCTTCTGCTGACAGACCTGAAAGTTTTCCTATTCCAGTTCATTTATCATCCTGCAAGGATATAAACTGTTTTTATGGCCGGAGAACCCAGAAACGCACTAGATGCTTACGACCCATCCCTCTCCAACAGGTTAAGAAGACAAATGATCTCCAAGATTCAGTTCAGTGTGCTCTTTTAAATGCCCGTTCCATTTCAAACAAATCCTTTATTTTAAATGAGCTGTTCATCAAAGAGGGCTTAGAATATTTATTTCTTACGGAGACGTGGCAGGAAGATGGAAATTTTGTGCATTTCAATGAACTCTGTCCACCAGATTGCTCTGTGTTTACCACACCACGCCCGTCACGTCGTGGTGGAGGTCTTGCTGTGATCTTTAAGGACAAACATGTCTGTAATTTGATGAAAAGTGGCCCTTTTACTACTTTTGAATGTCAGGTCATCAAAGTTGGATTACAAAATGTTTT
>SSNS01000400.1:497795-524320 GCA_006937985.1 Aphyosemion australe | reverse complement strand
CTATCTCTCCAATCTGGCTCTGTACCTTCTGTTTTCAAACATGCTGTTGTTGAACCGATCCTGAAAAAACCCAGTTTGGACTCCTCTCAGCCTAATAATTACAGACCCATTTCTAAATTGCCCTTTATCTCTAAAATCTTAGAAAAAGTCGTGGCCGATCAACTGATTACTTTTCTGGAAATTCACAACAACTTTGATAAATTCCAATCTGGTTTTCGTAAAAATCATTCAACAGAAACAGCTTTGCTTAAAGTTTCCAGTGACATCATGATGGCTGCAGACAACGGGGAATTTACAGTCTTAGTGTTGTTGGATCTTTCTGCAGCTTTTGACACTGTTGATCACAGCACCTTAATTAACAGACTTCATGACTCGTTGGGAATCTCTGGAACTGTTCTAGACTGGTTCAGATCGTACCTTTCTAACAGAAGTTTCAGTGTCTGTATAAACCAAATCATGTCAGATTCCACAAACCTGTTCTGTGGGGTACCCCAAGGCTCTGTTTTAGGTCCACTCCTGTTTTTATTATATATACACCCTCTTGGACAGATAATTGATGCTTTTCAAAATGTCTCTTATCACCTATATGCAGATGACATTCAGCTGTACTGCTCCTTTAAGGAATCTGAGCTCCATAAACTGGCTGAACTACTAGAGTGTCTATCAGCGATCACTAGTTGGCTAGAAGATAACTTCCTTCAGTTAAACTCTGAAAAGACTGAATGTCTGATCATTGCCCCTGAGAGCATGGCTTCTCTGATTAGTCAACAACTTGGTCATTTAGCTTCTGCTGTCAAGTCAAACATGAGAAATTTGGGTGTTGTCTTTGACCAATCAATGTCTCTTGAAGGCCACTCAAAAACGCTGGTCAGAAACTGTTTTTATCACTTGAGAAATATCTCCAAACTACGAAGGTTGGTGTCAAAACATGAGCTTGAAATGGTTCTCCATGCCTTTATCTCCTCCCGTCTAGATTACTGTAACACCCTTTTCACATGTTTTAACAAGAAAGCCCTTGACCGCCTTCAGTTGGTCCAGAATTCTGCAGCGAGGCTCCTAACTGGAGCAAACAGAAGAGCTCACATCACTCCTATTCTGATGTCTCTGCACTGGTTACCCATTAACTTTAGAATTCAATTTAGGATCCTTACTATAACATACAGGGCTCTACATGGCCAAGCTCCTCCTTATGTTACTGAACTGTTAAAGCCTTATGCTCCAACCCGAGCACTCAGGTCCACAAACCAGAACCTTCTAGAAATTCCAAAGACCAGATATAAAAGTCGAGGTGATCGATCTTTCCAGGCTGTTGCACCCCGACTTTGGAATGAACTTCCTTTATCCCTACGTGTTTCTGACAGTCTGGTCACCTTTAGAAAGCAGCTGAAGACCCTTTTGTTTAAAACTGCTTTTACTTAAATCTTTTATGTTTTATTCGTTTTTTCTAACTTGTATTTATAATAATCTTTCATTTGTTTTATCATTTTTATAATTTTATGACTTTCTGTTTTCTGATTTTTAATGATTTTATGATATTCTGTTGTTTTGTTTTAAGATCATTTTATGATGACTATCTTGTTTTTTGTTGATCTTTGTGAAGCACTTTGTGATTCTTTTTCTGTGATAAGTGCTGTACAAATAAAATTTACTTAAAAAAAAAAAAAAAAAAAAAAAACGCTGCAGCACAGATTATTTGGTACGTACTGAACTGTTTGATGTTGTTACGCGTGTTACGTTGCGGCGGTGACATTATCAGAAGACCGCTACTGCAGTTGCCTCACTTCTGGAACGCGAGCGTCTAATTGGTTCTGTTTTTGACTGACCCGTTTCCATGCAGAATGAAATAAAAAAACTACCACATTATCTGGGTGCTTCAGCCCGATTAGAACCAGTTCACCTTCAGCCAGACTAAAGCCTGGTTTATACTCTCTGTGAGCTCCGCAAAGGACACCATGACAGTCATGTATCCGGTTCACGATAGTGTATTTACTCATGTGTTTACATTGTTTTAATGTATTTCAGAGACTTTTTAACACAAACTCGTAATCCATTGATTTTCTGCTTCCTGATCACGTGTTGTGTGACATACACGGATGAAGATCCGCTTTAGACATGTGATGTTTGTTCTCACGGTGCGGGGGCTCGCTCCACCCCGTAAAAAAAGGGAAATGACGACTAAAGTCGTCTTTGGCAGCCAGCGGTTGGATGTGAAAAGACGACTTTAGTCGTCAATGGCAGGGAATGAGTTAATGAGTTAAGTGACAGTGTGACGTAGATCTGACTGGCTTTTCTAATCCGATTGTTCCCAGATTTATTTTTTATCGGCGGCCAATGCAGGAAATAGAGGTAGAAGACGATTTTCATGCTCAGCCTGCATGTTAAAGGAGTGGTTTACTCGTTTAATCAATACATTTGCAGTGGTCTCATTGTTTTGTTTATTTCTACTTTTAGGGGGTTTAGTGATACAAATAAAGTTTATTGCGAAAGTGAGAACTCTTGTCAAGTTCCTAATGTTACTAGTATGATGGTGTCATGGAAACAAAGTTTAATCCCAAAAGGTAATGTCAGTGTTGTAGCAGGGTGTTTTTGTTTGTTTGTTTGTTTTTAAGTAAACTAATAATAACTGAAGCCCAGGTGATGACATGTCCCAGAGGGTGATGGCTACTGGCTGGGAGGATCTCCTGAAACATTCTGTGCTCCAGCAGACCCAAAGAAGACTTCTATTTAACACTGCTGTGAACCTCTCTGTGTTCTGTAGAGGACGTAACCGTTATGTTCTACAGCTTTTACAGCAGGGGTGGGCAGCTCTGATCCTCAAGGGCCGCTATCCTGCATGTTTTAGTTTCCCTGTTCCAACAAGCTTAATTCAGTGGTTGGATCACCTGTTCAGCAGGTCATCACGTTATGTAGAAGCCTCTCAAACACCTGCTGATTAAAAGCAGGTGTGTTAAAGCAGGGAAACAACTAAAACACGCTGGATCGTGGCCCTCTAGGACCAGGATTGCCCACCCCTGTTTTACAGCATCCTTTGGATAATCAGTTTGTTACATTTGAACTAGGCTCCATTATTAAAATACTGGAATACTTTAAACACTTGAATTTGTTCATTGGAGTTCAGTAAAGATGAACATGTGTTTATTAAATGTCATTTAACTATTTCACAACTATAAAAGTAACATTACTCACTGTTTGGTTCTCACAGAATAAATCACTGATAGGTGCACTGGTGTGTTATAAATTAGGCTTTAAAGGTTTATATAGGGGCATTTATGAATAGATTATTAATCCCATAGCGGGGTAATCCTCGTGTTAAGACAGCACATACACAGAAAGAATAAGATTGCAATGCAAGTTAAAGACTAACAGGTTATTGTATGACCTGCAATAAAAAGAGAAATGTACCTATTAGTAGCACTGGTTGGTGTTAACCAGCGACCTAACTATGGAAACAGAGCTGTCACCCATGCAAAATAAAAATAAAGTGAAATGACACAACATGATTATTTTAGTGTTCTAACATAATTTTTGATGTTTTACCACATATGAATCACAATTGTATCATATATTGTATAAAGTACAGCTCTATAACAGACTGGTACCAGTAGCAGGGATTGTACAGGTTCACATATTAGATGTTCTAAAACAAATACAACAATAATAATATTATTTATGTTCAACCACATCACTCTTTACTAAAACGTTGATCATTTTGATTCTGTCATATTTATCAACTCACTGTAAACCACTCAATCGTCTCTATTATTACTCTTGAGGGTCATCACATCAATGTTTCAAAGTGCTGTTGCTCTGTAAATTTGAATGAAACAATCATCAGCTAAAAAACGATTAAACATTTGATCCAGTTTGAATGCAGAAAAAAACATGAACTTGTATTCGAAGCTCTTCCTGTTTTTAGAATATGTTTGTATTTTGTAACATTCAATAAAGAATTGTGAAAAAAGACAACGTGACTTCCGGGTTCTGGTGGAGGTGACGTAATTTCTGTTGGTCCTCTTGGGTCCCAGACCAGAAACAAAGTCTCCTCATCATGTCCTGGGTCTTCCTTTAGTTCTCACCAGGGACCAGATCTAGGCCTGAGCCACCTCAACCTTAGCTTTAGATTTTATTTTTGTAGGTTGATAGGGGGCTGGGTTTCACATGGGTCGACCGTTTAAAGAGTAAAAGTATCAGCTGTGTCAGTAACTGGAATTTTTAATTCCAGTGCATCAACCCTCTCCCCATGTTGACAGCAGGTTACTTTGTGCACGTTGATCTTTGTTAGAATCACCATTTTCACACTTACAATTAGCTATTAACACCTAGGAGCTTTATTAAAGATCCTGGTAATTATGAAAAAACAATCTCATTATAATGAGTGGGGGGGCGCCCTTCACTGAGTCAGTTAATTGCCTGTTAATCACCTGTACAATCAAAATGGCATGTAACACCATATTTGTAATTAAAACTTTAACATCAAGCTATTTTAAATGTTCTTGTACGTGAGCATTTTTGTCAAATGAACCCTCAAACATGAGTTCTGTTTTTGTTTCATGAACGTCTTTATTCATGTTCGTGTCTTTCGTAATAACAGGGTTTACAGATTTCTGGTACCAATCTCTAACAGTTTTTAATTGATTAAACTGATTGTTGAGGAGATATTCTCTGTTGTTGTGTTAGCCTGAGTAAGCCGCTGCCTGGATGAGCGAAGGGACTATCACGGCAGACCCCTGCTGCAGGAGAAGATGGATGTGTGTGTTTGGCAGCACATCCACCCATCCTTTTCAACCTCTCTCTCCACTTTTTTTATCCTCTTCTATTCCCACATTGTCTGCTATCCAAATAGAGAGATCTGGAAGAGGTGGGGTGGCAAGGTGGCAGGCGCCCCAAATGTAAAGCGTACGCAATCACTCAGATACAAGTGGCACCGCTAAAAATTGCCTTCATATATCAGCTTATGGTTTATGGGCTGTGGCAGAAAGGACGGCAAAAGGTCAGGTGGAAAAACATATAGACATGTCAGAGCGGCTGCTCGGGGCACCGAGCGCTGGGCTGATGGCTGCGGAGATGGGCTGGCTTTGTGTGTGTGTGTGTGTGTGTGTGTGTGTGTGTGAGTGAGTGCATGTGTGCCACAAACTCAAACAACAGGATGCTGTGGGATCAGACCCAGCTGTGTGTGTGTGACTGTGTTCCCATTTTTGTTTTCACACACGTGTGGTTGGAGAAAGCTCTGGAGTTGTGGGGTTTGGATGATAGTCACCTTGTTTTAATGAAGAATCATTTCAGACAGATTGTCCAACAGACACATTTTCATTCAAAATAGCTTAAGTTGTAGTATCTGTTTCTAGACAAGTCATTCAAGTCTAATGGACAGGAGTTGGTTTTATTTTATCCAACAGTGTGTCATGGTTTTGTTCATCTCACACTCACCAGTTTACTATATAGTTAGATATCTCTCTGTCTTTCACCAAGTCCCAGTCCTCAGAACAGTAGTGGTGCAAAAACCTATAGAGTCATTTTGTTAATATGTTAATGAGCATTAATGACCTAATGGTAACATGTCATGTAAATATTTTTCTGTTTATTAATGTATACTCTTCTGGACACAATATGAAAAGGTCTGGTATATGTTGTCAGCTGCAGTTGTTCTCAGACTGTGACTTTCTAGACATTAATACAGAAGAGAATCACCCTCTTTGAATGACTGCAATCTTTTTGCTTTACAGGCTTAAATGGAACCATCTTTTACCAGCTCTACTGATCCAACACAACCTACAGCATTCACTGAAAATATCAACGTTACATTTTAAGATGAATAAAAAAAACTACAAATAAAAAAGCAGATTAATAAAGGACCCCCCCCCCCACACACACACACACACACAAACAAAGAAAACTTGGACTCTTGGCTGGGAACTTTCTAAAGCTGAATGAAGACCAGACTGAGATCCTCATCTGCGCCCCAGACAAGCTGGTTCCCAGAGTCAGAGACTCTCTTGGTCAGCTTGCTTCTCACACCAAACCCTCTGTCAGGAATCTTGGTGTGACCTTTGACCCAGCTCTCACCCTGGATTCTCATGTCAGTTCTCTTGTTGGCTCTTCCTTCTTCCATCTCAGGAACATTGCTAAGCTGAGTCCCATTCTGTCCCGCTCTGAACTTGAGATTGTTCTCCACACCTTCATCTCCTCACGCTTAGACTACTGCAACTGGCTTTTCTCTTGTCTGAGCAGAACCTCCCTGAACCGTCTACAGGTGGTCCAGAACGCCTGTGCTAGGCTGCTGACCAAGTCCTCCAAACACACCCACGTCACCCCGCTCCTCTTCCAGCTCCACTGGCTGCTGGTTAACTTCAGGGTTCATTTCAAGATCCTGGTTCTGGTTTTTAGGGCCTTACATGTTTCTGTAAATTCCCTATTTTTTGAGATCCTGTGATTATTATTTCTATTCACATTTTTTTATCTTAATTTTTTTCTTTTTTCTCCCATTTTTAATATACTTTAAAATAATTTTGTTTATTTTTTCATTTTTATTGTTCTTGTGAATCACATTGTGATTTTTATTTTGAGAGGGGCTATATATAAAAAAAAACCTAAATTTTTAACAATATTTTTAAAATCAGTCAGGAGAAGTAACCACCACTCCCAGGGTCACAAGGGAAAAGTCACTTCTCCAGAAAGGCCACATTGAAGCTAGTTCGAGCTTTGCCAGAACGCTCCTTGAAGATTGTGATGCCAAATGGAAAAAGGCCTGATGGTGAAAAATTGACCACACAGTGGATGAAGGAGAAAAACTGACCGTCTTCATGGGGTCCAGTCAGAGCCCAGACGTGTCGTCTTTGTATTTTTTCTAAACTGTAAATGTGATATTTTTCAGTTGGATGTTATAGGTTGTGTTGTTTAAGTAAAGCTGGTAAAAGCTACGTTTTGTTTGTTTCATTTAAGAATGTACAGGGAACATAATTAAAGGAGCAATATTTCAGAATTCTACAATGAAGTAATCACAACACAGTCTAACGTCTCAATCCTGTTGGAAGGAAGGTTACGTTGAAACAGATTTCATTCTCAGCCGACTGGGGGATTGTCAGTTTTTCTCCTTTCAAAAGATACGAAAGAGGAACGTAGTTGCTGCTTACACGTTGAGCTACAATGCTAATGGTGAATTAGAAACAAATAGTCATCTTTGAAAATATCAAGGTATTTTGTCAATTACCAACAACTGGATATTGCAGTGAAATGTGTGTGTGAAGTGAATAATGAGTCAACTGTGGTGCTTTACTTCCTTTAATGAGTCGTTCAGAACTACAACAGCAAGACGCAAACGTCCTTTAATGCCTGCGGAAACATATTACCGTAATAAGTGTAGCAAGTACTCCCTACCCTAAAACCAGCATCTAGCTAGCACCAGATATGTATTCATCTACTCTAACTTACCGTGTTAACTCATCTTGGATTGTCATCTAGAATATGCTGGCGCTGATCTGTAACAGCCATGAAACGCATAGTAAAAGAGTTACTGTTTGCTTAGAGGAATGGACTGCAGTAACAACAGGGTTTCATTCTTGCATATTGGACCTTTAAAGTATTTCAAAGTTCGTCATTCTTTTCTGTACCCATTGTAGAGAGAGGCCAGGTATGCTGCATAGGGTTGGGTTCAATGCCCTGCCTAATGAGACCATGACAAGAGTTGGGGAAGCTGGGATTGAACGACCAAACTATTGATCAGTAGTAAACTCATTTGCCCACTGAGCCACAGGAAGTGTTGGGGTTCAGTAGGAAAGCTCTAACAAATCAAAACAAAGCATCAACAAGTGAAACATGTTTCAGTAGTTTTAGTTGTCATTTTGTGTGTTCAGGCTTGTTTCCAGAGTCAGCAAACACACACACACACACACACACACACACACACACACACACACACACACACACACACACACACACACACACACACACACACACACACACAGGTATCTGCTGGATACAGTAACCTGTCGGGCGACCTCCGCTGACAAGACAGATCACTCCATTCATCTCTGGGTGAGTGCACTGAGCGCTCCATTCATCTGCAGCTGAGTGGATCAGGCCGACCAGCATTTTTCACACCGCCGACCCATGATGCATCTGGGGCTCTGGGAGAATGTCAGTGGCCTGAATGCCCTGATCTGTCATGAGGTCCCGGCTGTCAGACCAATGACAAAGCCACAATAATAGAGGACCTGAGGAGACCTGAGGATGCTAGAAGGTTGTAGGTTTCTACTCAAATCAAAAGTCTGTGGACCAGAACTCACACCTTCTTCATTTACCTGAAGCAGGAAATAGAAAAGTTAACAGAGGTATAACTTTCCTGTGGCGACCAAGCGTTCAGAGCCATAGTTGCCATTTAATCCTTCTTCTATGTTGGCTCATTGTGCATCATTGTGCAGCGGACTTTACCAACTATTATATTTTTGGTTTTTTTTGTATGTATTTCACTTAAAGTAGGAACATTCACCTGCTGTGGCCCGAACACAGACCTTCCTTCTGCTCCACGTAAACATTAGCCTCTTTCATAAAACAAGGCCACCAATTTGCCACAAAGCTGAGCCGGCATCAGGGAGCCTTTGGTCATTAAGTGGTCAGACTGTGACGGTAATATGGCATGATCCTGTGCTTTTCACAAAAGATTACGTGATGGCGATATAAAGGGGGTGTGGGGGCGGTCTCTGTGCTGTCATGGACTTCCTTTTAGCTTGGATAGAACTTTTTATTTAAGCCGCGCTCCTTATGTTCACGGTGAGCGAGCTTTGTCTCACGCAACACCCAAATTATGGAACCCCTCCACATCAGGTTGGCTCAGTCACTGACTGAGTTCAAATCTCATTTAAAACCCAGCAAGGCTTTGGGCCCCTGAATTCACCACCCCTCCCTTCCCATCATCACCTATGTCCTCGGAACATTGTGTCTGAATATTTTTATATTGCTTTTTACTTCTGTTATTTCCAGTCTTATGGTTGGAATCACTCAGAGTTATCACTCATTTATTGTGTATGGTGTTGTTAGTGTTGTCTGGGAGGGCCTTATCAGCCCTGCATGTTCAGCACTTTGGTCAGCTGCTTTAAACATGCTCTATAAATAAAGGATGGCTGGATTAAGGTTTCTAACTTTTGACCCTGTTCAGATTATGTGTGTGTGTGTGTGTGTGTGTGTGTGTGTGTGTGTGTGTGTGCGTGCGTGCGTGCGTGCGTGCGTGTGTGTGTGTGTATGTGTACGTACATCAGAGAGAGATGGATGGGTGCTGATGAGGTGATCATGGTGGCCAGTGTGGGCAGAGTGTGTGAAGCTGAAATAATGATGATGCCGATAAAGTGCAGAGCGGGCATTCAGTGGCACATCTGGCAACGGCTGCGAGAGTTGGCCCAGTTAGCCCAGTTAACCGGCTAGCTTCCTTTGGACCATGCACAGATGCCCATTTACTGCCCTGCTGATGACACCCCTGAGGCTTAACACACACACACACACACACACACACACACACACACACACACACACACACACACACACACACACACACACACACAACGAGAGAAATATATTGACACAGAAATATGAGCACATTTGCTTAAGTCACACACCTTAAAGCTACAATAGCAAATCTAGAAAAACAAGTTAGCTTAAAACACTTTTTTCATGCCTCTTAACAACGTACTAACATAGTAGCCTATAGCTATAGACCGATTCAGCAAGATAACCAGAAGTTGCACTGCTGCCATTACTGCGGAGACAGCTCCCAGTCGGGCAGCCATTGGCGCTGTGCGTGAAGCGGCTTTTGAAAATAAGCAGCAAGAAGTGGAAGTTGTTTCTTTAGTGAACATGTCTAGGAAGGCTGGGAGGACATGTGCAGACATCAGCTGTTCTAAACACAGCATAAAACTCTCTTTTTGTTTAATTTTGCATTATTTGTTTGGTCGAGTGTCAGACATATGTTGGCCCGTGTTAAACACGGTTACAGTGTTAAAAAGAAGCCTCATCTCTGTTTCCCTGCGGTGTCCACCGTTGTGGTATTTTATTAAAATAAAATGCTTGTTTTTTTGATGAACACAGGCTGCTGCCTTTCTTTCTTTTATGAGTCTGAGTAGGAAGTGGAATAAATCACTGCTGCATTTGGACACACTCTGAGGAAGGCATTTGCTCACAGCCAGGTCGCATGATCCATTTTTCCCTGTCACTTTCATTTTTAAAATATGAAAAATAAACATTCAGCACCATTAAATTATTTTTTTATATATATTGTAGCGACCCTGCATTAAGTTTCATGTTAAAAAAAAGATGTATTAATTTTTTTTGTTCTGTGTATTGTTCCGTGGAGGTTGAGAGAAGGAGGCGGGGTGAAGAGTGTGTGTGGGTGTTGTGTCGGTCCGGGGTGCTTCTTAGTTTGGTTCTTCTGTAACGGCGTGGTTACGGCCGACAGTAACCGTTACAGTCCTTCAATAAAGTGACGGCTGTTGATGACAATATTTAATCCAAACAAGCTGAACAGAGTAACCCGATAACTTTTAAACAATCTATTTAAGCAATTTCACGTAATTAGAAACATTTCACCCGCTGCGCAGTGTTGCCAACTCAGCGACTTTGTCGCTGTTCCTAACGACTTTTCGACCCCCTCAACAACTTTTTATTCCAAACAGCGCCTAGCGACAAACCTAGCGGCTTTTCCGAGGACCCTTTGCTACTTTCTGTAGAACTTTCTTGTAGATTTTCCCTGCAAATTAGCAAAAAACCCAGTTTACTCTCCGAACCATCCTTCCATGAGCCAGGAAAGAGAATGATCTGCGCATGTGCACGAGGACGATCACGTTACATCGACTGACCAATCATAAACTATTCCTAGCCGGGCCGACGAGAAAGGTGCAGCTGCAGAGCTGGAGACTGCTGATTTACACCTGCTGCTGATTCATGCTTCTACTGTTAGAGATGGCACAGGCGTGAATCTGCTGTCTCCGGGTCTGCAGCCATCAGGCACTTTGGTCCTGCCTGCATTTGGCAAATAAAGTCAGCGGGAGTTTGAACCACCATCCCGTTAACACACGCAGCTCTGTGGCTCATCGGAGTTTCCTTCAGTGACACGGGGATGGTATTATATCATGAGACACGCACTCTCTTTTGCTCGGTGCACCGGTGTGTGCCGTTATTATCACGATGTAGATGGAGAGAAAACACAACGGAGAAGTGGAGAAACTATGATGGGGTAAAGCCACCATTCAAGAAAATGCTGGTAAATGCGCAAACTTGACAGCTATGTCCTATAACAGCACTTTTTGGATCACCACACCAAATCTGCCTTAAAGGGATTTTCCACTCAAAATTGAAATTTTGTCTGTTGACATAATACTTAGAGTACTTAGAGTAATACTTCAGACCCTAAAAAAGAAAAAGTGCTGTGGGTTAAAAAACTTCTGCAGATGAGTTCATTCAAGTCAAACGTGTGATTACAGCCATGTATTTATGTTGAGGGGGAAATGAATGCCAATGTGACATGATGACATCATCGATATGCAAATTAGTGTGTGACATCATCTGGCGACATCTGGGTGAACTTCAGCTACTTTCTGTCAGAGGCAGTTGGTAACTGCTGCTGCGGCCAAACGCACATTCCTTCTGATCCACGTAAACCTGAACTGGTCACCTGCTTGTCCGTCATTAAATGTCTAAGAGGCTTGCTGAAGAGGCTGTAGTCAAAAGGTTCTACACTTTGTCTCGGACAGACTCATGGCTGTGTCAATAATGTTCTAGAGGCTGAATCCGCTGCCACATGGTGACTGGATTCAGGTGCTAGAATAACAAGCCAAAGGTTTTTAAATCAGGGGATTTTCTACAAATAAATAACCAGAGGTTGGCAAAACTCTGAAAAGAATGGTTTCCACTTTCCAGATCTGGAAGCACTCGACATTGCGCTCTTGTGCACAGGTTTGTCACACGCTGAGCTTCTCTTCAGCGCACTGTCCGCTTGCGCACACTGTCAACAGCAAGATACAGAGAATGTACAACCATAGGATAATGCTCAGATGCTCTGATGGAAATCTTTTCTTGATGGATTTTGTTACCTCTGCAATGTACTTGTGCACACCTGCACGAGTCATTAACAAACGTACTCACAGGCAACTAAATAAATAAACAAATCGCTCCTGCAAAAACCACTGTTGAAAGGCTCAGCCTATCGTGGATGGTCGAATAATTCGTGCAATCGCCCAACCCTACTGTCCATAATGATGAAATGTCACTGTTAGCTTGCTACACGTAGGCTTTGTGTGCAGTGCTTAACAGTACAGTCTGTTATCTTCCTATTAATCATTCCTGTTTATTGCTCAAACAAATGATTAATTCATAATTTTTCCATTTTTTTCCCCTCGTGTCCTGTTCAGCTGTATAGCATTCAGAATTGATGTCTGAGTGTCGAAAACAAGCCTTACAGTTTTACTCTCTCAGGTGGAGCGTTATAGATTCAGCTAATGCTCCACCTGATATCAAAACTTTATTAGAAATGCTTTTGTTTTTTTTAAATCCCAGCGGACACGGAAATGAAAGAGAAAGGCGGGAGAGAGAAGGAAGAGGTGTGTGGGGGGAGTTCACAAATATAAATAATAACAGAAGCATAAGAATCTGCTTCTAGACGTGCAGAAAGAGAGAGAGAGAGAGAGAGAGAGAGAGAAGGGGACACACAAATACAACAGAACCAAAACATCACTGCTCCAACTACATGAGGATGTATAACAGCAGCAAGTCTTGCTGAAAAACACACGGTAATAAATCCTAGTGCATATAGTGCCAACCACAGCCTTAGGTTATGGGTAAAAACACCCAAGCCCATACTTGAGAGAGCACCATGTGAGCACCTGTGTGTGCACGCGTTTGTGTATGTAAGGTTTCTCTAGAGGAACGTCCACTAGTGAGTGTGAGAGGCCACAGACATGCCCCCAAAGACCCAAGGAGGATGGAGGAGATCCAAGCCCTGAGATCCCGAGGTCTCCCCCGGAGCGTGGAGACCCCATAAATTAATGTTGGTATTCATTTAATACACATTCATCAGTTACTAGAAGCCACTGTCTAACATAGTCAATCCAGGTATTCATCATGGTGTCACAGAGGGCCATATTACAATGACAGCATAATGAATGAATCATTGACGCATGTCACCGCAGCAATGGCGGCAGTGTAAGATGACGACCTACACAAATTGCTCACTGAATCAGTCTATAAACATTTTGTGGAGATAAAAAAAAAAAAAAAAAATGAAGTGGTTCTCTTGCATTTTTCTAAACCTCAGTCAATAACTCAGCTGAGTCTGAAACCAACCATTGGACCATTCAGTTGTCTGTCTCAACGAACCGCCGCACTTCCCTGGGTCCTCCACTCATCACACACTCACGTATTCAGCACCAGAACACCACTGGTGTGAGAGGTTCTCCCTCAATAACATCAGAGAAGGAGAAACAGCCGGCTGCTACCACTTCAGTCCCACAAAGAAAAACACCATTTGAAGTCACGGACAACAAGAGACGTTTGGACCTAGAAAACGGAGACTGGTGTTTAGAGCTATCTCGTTTAATGTGGCAATGCATGTTCCGGTATCAGGGGGGCGTGGCCTAGGGGTGATTGACGACAAGAGGGTTGAGAATTCTGTGACCATGTTTGTGTTTAAAAGCTAGCATGTTTTGGTAATGCAGTATAATGTATAATGCATGTATGTACGCATGTGAAGTCAGCTCAGTGTCTTAACTTGTCCAGTTTCACACACACACACACACACACACACACACACACACACACACACACACACACACACACACACACACACACACACACACACACACACACACACACACACACACACACACACACACACAAACATAAAGGTAAGTGACTCTGGTCCAAATATTACTAAACAGTTTTCAGAAAAAGTCCATCCCCACTGAAACATGCATTAAGAGTGCCCAAACAGCTACAATGTTCCATACAGACCCTGTGATTACCCCCCCAACACACACACACACACACACACACACACACACACACACACACACACACACACAGCAATTCTCACCTCAGGGCAGAGATGTGCTCTGATGTTTCCAGGGTAGTGGGCAGTCACGAGTGTGTGCCTGACAGCTGTTTGTGCGCATGTCCATGTGTCCATGCATGTGTGTGTGTGTGTGTGTGTGTTGGCGCAATGCCCTAATTTGACAGAGCTGAAGCAGTGGTTGATCCCAAATGCAGTTGATTTGGCTTGATGTTGACCCTACAGGCCTTGTCAGCTCCAACATGCTCCCTGTCTCCTCATGTAGCCCAAACCCCCCCCCACACACACACACACAGAGAGAGAGAGAGAGAGAGAGAGAGAGAGAGGCACAGGCATGCAACAAATACACATCGTAGCACATGAGCTGACTCAAGTTTTTCAGATTTTGTCACCAAACAAGCAACTTTTCAGGTTTACCTTCAAAAATGATTTATTAAATAGTTTTCTAATAATATTCTAAAACTCTCTGGTTTGTAAACTAAGCTGAAACAGTTTTCCAGATTAAATTTACCTGAAACCAGTTCTCGTTAAACAGCAACTCCACGTTTCACACCTTGCCATCGTGACTTCACTCGTGTGTTTTATCAGCTTTTGGGTGGTAATATTTTACCATCATTTTTTAGAAGCTTCATTCTCTCTGCATGTAGCAACAATAGTTACAGGGTCCTAGCATGAGTCGAAGGTGTTGGGTTGGCCTTTCCATTCTCCAGATGTCAGTCTGGTCCCTTCTACTGCTTCCATCAAGACCAGACCAGTGAAACTGCCCTTGATGTCCACGGGTTACTGCAGAGCCACGTCAACCAACACAGTCTGACAACTTGCAGAACCTTAAGGAACTCTGGGCGGATCTCATCCACCTCCAGGGCCTTGCCACCGAGGAGCTTTTTGACCACCTCAGTGACCTTGGCTCCAGAGATTGGAGAGCCCAACTCAAAATCCCTGGACTCTGCTTCCTCACTGGAAAACGTGCCGTGGGATTGAGGAGGTCGTCAAAGTACTCCGCCAGATGGTGGACCAGAATCTCCTCGAAGCCGTACGGAAGTCTTGCTCCATGGTCTCACTGAACTCCTCCCATGCCCGGGTTATTGCCTCTGAGACCACCAGAACCATATTCCGCTTGCACTGCCGGTACCTCCTCTTTATCATCACTGCATTATTTTAGAATCATTTGAATTACTAATGTAACTACATTGAACTGCTTTTGTAATAACTGAATTTCTTGTTCTTGAGTACATTGTCTGTTGCCATGTTTGTACAGTACTTTGGTTGGCAATAGAATGCTCTTGAAGGTGCAATAAAAATAAAAGTAACAAATTAGTTATGTCTCAGTGAAGCAGCACCAATATAAACACATAGGATAAGCATGGATACATAACAATCACACTTCAAATAATTTGATTTGACTTTAATGATAATGAAAAGCAAAGTATAAAGTAAGTCACATTTCCTCCTCCAGTCTCACTGCCCAATAATTATCTAATTACTACAACAATGATTCCATGAACTGAATGTCATACATTTCTAGCTCCGCAATTCCATCTGAAACAGTCTGTTGGATATTTGTTGTTATATTTTTATATTGATGTGAATCATGTTCTGAGTTTTTATTCGGCTCTTTGAAAAATGTTAAAGGAGAAACAGAAATGTGTAAATGTTCACACTTTGTCTGATACTAGGGTTGTATTATTGCACACTGACATGTGTGAGACTCCTCAACAAACAAAGAGCCAGGGCTAATTATCTGACTGAGAGTGGGGGCTCTAAATAGTCCACTCACTCACTCACACACACACACACACACACACACACACACACACACACACACACACACACACACACACACACACACACACACACACACACACACACACCTTCTTCTCATCATCTCCAGACCTCCATCTGTCTTTCATTCTCTCCTCCTACTATAGAGACGTCTAACAGGCTCTCTGGTTTCTCCTGTGATGCAATCTAAATATTTCTTTTTCTATTTTGACTTCTCCAGCTGTGTGTGGTTGATTGTGCGAGTGTGGATGAGTGATTGTGGGGCCATCAGGATGTCCCTGCCGGAACAGATCCTCTAAGGTAAAGGCCAGATTTTAATCCCTGGGTCCATCTAATCTCTTCATATTCACATCTCAGATTAACACAGAACTGTGCGCACACACGCACACACACACACACACACACACACACACACACACACACACACACACACACACACACACACACACACACACACACACAAAGCAGCCTGATGCCTGTCACCCTCAGCCTCTGTGTGTGTGTGTGTGTGTATTTGTGACATGGCGTTTGTCGTTCTGCTTCTCCTGAAGGAGATTAATTGTTAAAAATTAAGCCCGTCTCAGGCCGGTGACCCACAGGTCGATGTTTTCCTCGCTGTGCGAAAATGCATGCATGAGCACAAATGTGCGCGTACATACACAAACACATACAAACAGATCCTGATGCCATCTGCCCCAGGGTGGCTGGACGGTGATGTCAAAGCAGGATCACAAATGAGAACAGCATGTACTGGGTGTTCTGACATCAAAGATGACAGGGGTCACTCAGAACACACATACACGCACGCGCACGCATGCACAAGCTGTCCATTAAAGAGCAAGGACAATAAGTGTGGTCACTTTGTGTGTGTATGGGTGTGTGTGTGTGTGTGTGTGTGTGTGTGTGTGTGTGTGTGTGTGTGTGTGTGTGTGTGCACGCTTGTGTGTATTCTGCAAGTAGCTCCATCTGGGTAGAGGTGGCACCAGAGATGTTTACTGGAAGCTTTAGTCCATCAACTTATTGTCAACAGTTCAAGGAACTGTCAGCGCCCACCGTGTGTGTGTGTGCGTGCATCTGTGTGTGTGTGTGTGTGTGTGTGTGTGTGAGAAAGAGAGAGAAAGAGAGAGAGTGTGTGTGTGTGTGTGTGTGTCTGGAGGGGGTTAGTGGTTAGGGGAGAGCACAGAGCAGAGAAAAGAGTAGAGATCTAATATGAATAACACACCTTCTTCATATATAAATCTGACACCAGAAGCCCTAACATGAAAATGAGTATAACGTTGCATTTGCAAGTGTTTATAATGTGTTGTAGCTGATGTCATGTCAGGATGAGCATGGTTCTCATGTGGAAAAAGGTGGAGTGTTGCCTCCAAGTTGCATGTTAGCTTTTGTCTTAGAAGAATAGTTCAAGGTGTGAGCAAGTGATGGGCTAACAAAGTCACTGCAATGGACTGTTATGGTGAGACATCTGTATTGATACCTGTCCAGTCACTGTTTTTGAACATTCTCACATACCAGATAAACTGCAACAGAACAAAAATGTCAAAAAACAGTATAGAATGCCACTTAAAGAACATTAAATGTGCAAAACGTGTATTTCCAGATCAGGAGAATGACTGGACTTATTACAAAATGTTTTTTTCCCACATTTCTCTGAAAATATGGAAACAGACTAAATTTCACTTAGGGGTGGAATATCCCTTTAAAGAGCAAATTGCAGGTTAATTTTTTGTCTAATTCATATAAAATGCTGTCAAAAAATACTTTTTGAAACGTTTATTGTAGGTATTTTGTTTTAAAATACATAACAGCAAAGATTTTTGAGTAAAAAGTAGTCTTTTTCAGCAAAGCTTCTAAAAACGCTTTTTTTTCCTAAATCTTAACCTCTGATGTAACAAAACGGAGTTGTAAGCTAGGCGCTGCCTCAGCTCAGTGTGGAGAGTGGGTAGTTTTAGGGTAGAGAGCTCGTGCTGTGTTCACTAGTTTAGGATTGTGTTCATTTAGATAAACTATTTGTTGTGAAGGCTGTAGAAACTCCAGCCTGTCCGGACATCGAGTCCACGGGTTTCCAAATAAGTGAAACAATGGAATATCTTCCGTGCCTGGGGGTGTTTGGGCAGCTAAAAATACGAGACTTCACTTCTGCTTCAGCTACGAAAAACACCCCATCGTTGTGGCGCACTTCAGACCGGAGGATTACAATCCCAGCGATGTGATGGAGTTCCTCGGATGAGAGGCTTTTAAAAATAATGATGATGTGGCAGGCTCCTGGATACATCAGCATCGGCACCAACTCATGGAGGTCCGCGCCGGTCTCCAGAGACCCGTTGCAGGGTTTAAAATTTTAACTGCAGCTCTGATCCGCGTCGGAACCAAGTCCCGACCTCCAGATGAAGATGCGCGGCTCAGCGGGCCAGTCGAGCTGGTTTCTGGGTCGGATCCAGCTCACAGAAGCCCGCAGGAGCTCCACAACCGAATGACAGGCGTCTCTCTCTCTCTCTCTCTCTAAAGTGCTAAACTACATTAGGTGAACAGATATTAACGAGTATGAGACCGCTGACAGGCGCTCATTAGTTTATTATTGTCAAGTATTAATGTTATATTAACTGAGCGATACTATTTTAATTGACTGCTACATGATAGTAATCTGTACTATATTGTGATGCTAGCACACGAGTTTAAGCTAACATCGTTAACTCACCAAGACACCTGCTGCTCCCCCGCTGCTTCTCCTCACATTCTCTGCTTTGGCCGATCGGTTCTCCCTCTGGCTTGTCTCTGCTCTCTGAGACGTGCAGCAGACCCATAACTGTATGGTTGTGGTCCATCATAAGTATAATTATAAACATTTAAAGTTTCCTCTGTGTCAGAGCCGCATTAGAATACATATTTGTCTCTGGATTAAGCTAACAGGGCTCCCTTTGCTGACGTACCTTGGTTTTTTGGCAGAAAAAAACATTGTTCTTA
Source organism: Aphyosemion australe (assembly GCA_006937985.1). Lineage (NCBI taxonomy): Eukaryota > Metazoa > Chordata > Actinopteri > Cyprinodontiformes > Nothobranchiidae > Aphyosemion > Aphyosemion australe. Next base: position 505,527 of record SSNS01000400.1, on the reverse strand, counting down.
CAAAACTCTTAAAGCCTAAATAATTTATGTATGTGTAAATTTTTATTTAGAATGAGTTTCTATTATGTTTCTCTAAACATTGGTTCACGGGAGTCTCTAACTTTCAATTTGCTGTGGTCAACACAAGCGTGTTTATTTAGTTCCACAAAAGAAATACTATTATTAAAAATAATTCAAAATAGAGTGCGCGCAATACCGCGCTGCCTCAGTAAATGTGAAACATGGCTTGAGGGCCGGAAAGTGGAGGTTCGCGGGCCGGGTTCGGACCTCGGGCCACCTATTGAGGGACGCTGCCATTGACATTATAAAGAGTAGACCCCACAAATGTGGATGCCATAGGCAGTAGCGGTCGATGCAGCGTCTACTCTTTAGTGTATGCTGTTGACAACGGGCCTTATGGTGCATTCCGTTTACCTCGGAAGAAAAAAATCGTGTAACATTGATTTTAGATGCACCCTAACAAGTTTGCCTTGTAAAATAAACGCGTTTCCACTACAGCTACTATTGTTATTACAAGGAGCTGCTGAATTGAACTTGAAGTCGGATTAAAAACGTTCCCCAACCTTCCATGGGGGAGATCCGACTTCAGGCGGTGTTCCAGTTGGCTTTTCCTATTCGGAAGACAGAAGGAACACACCATTATTACGCTGGAAGCATCTGGAAACACTGGCCACAGAGTCACATCGTTTCATTTAGCTTTGTTTTTCCCGTTCATTTGGGCTGATTGTTGCACTTTATGACCCAAGTTCTACAACTTTTGTTTTCTTGGGCAAACAAGTCAGAAAATTCAGTCACAAAAATTGAAAAGTGACTTCATTAAAAGATAATTAATGTTTAAATGTTTTGCACTTTAAGGCACTCCTTGTTTCCTACGTCAGCCTGTTCCTCCCTCAGATTGTTTAATAAGTCCTCTTTTTAAAAAAGCCATTCAAACAGCAAGTTTGTCTTCATGTTATTGAGAATATACTGTAGTTGCTGTTGCACCATTAATGAAAGGACAGGGCTGAGCCCAACATCTTCCTCATCAGCTGTGAACAAAATAAAAACTTTGATGTTTAAGTTAACATTTGAAACACCAGATTGAGACTCTGGCCCATACACTGATTGGGTGGCTCTTCTCCAGTCTATTTTGTGTTCTTTGTTTCGTTGCTATTTACCTCCACGTTTTAAATGTGCAGAGGGCGCAGCTGTAGTGCCCTTCACCCCCACTCTCCCCCATGTCCCACTGCTCTGGGTATTAACCTCCCTCTCTGTAGCAGCTGCAGTCACGGTGTGTGGAAACCTCTCGGTACCTGAAGGCATCTCATGCACGCATGCGCATGCACACACACACACACCCATTTCCCAGCCTCCTCCTGGCTGTCCTTAAGGTTTCTGCAGTTTAAAAGCTACATGAAGTCTTTTGGTACTGGTGCTGCTCAGCTCACTGGGAACCATTTGAAATTGGAGCAACCTGCAGTCTGGCTCGTTTGCAGTTACATACTATCGGTGTGTGCCCGTCAAAGCAGGAGCCAATCACAGCCCACCTGGTTTACCCTCAGTCTCATTCTGATGGTTTCTGTTATTCAAACTCTGTTTCTCTCCATGTGGGATTTGTGTTTTTCCTTTGGAAGCTGGACTAATGACAGCAGATTCCCATCCTAAATTTCAGAACCAGATTTAAAGAGCAACTTCACTGTGAAACCGTGTAACTGTTCACACTCTGAGTTTAACATGCATGCATGCTGAATGTGAAAATGGTCCTTTACACCTAGTTCCTGCATTAGAAGCTGATAGAAAGTAGACAGTCAAGTCAGAAAAAGCCAGTCAGATCTACGTCACACTGAAAATTAGCTTCATGGACACACCTATCTTGGCTCCGCTACAATTACAAAAACAATTACAAAACCCTCAAAACAGGACTGGTTTAACATGTGGAGGTCATTTCAAGTTTGTCCCTCTTGATCTTTTTTGGCTGGTTTTCCACTCGTGCTAGTTTTGGCTTGAGTAATTATCTCTACTGGCAGCATGAGGCGATTCCTTAACCCTACAGAAGTTGCACAGGTTGTCCAACTTCTCCAGGATGGCACATCCACACGTGCTGCAGCAAGAAGGTTTAATGTGTCTCCCAGCACAATCTCCAGAACATGGAGGAGATTTCAGGAGACTGGCGGTTATTCTCGGAGAGCTGGACAGGGCCGTAGAAGGTCCACAACCCATCAGCAGGACCGATACCCGCTCCTTTGTGCAAGGCGGAACAGGCTGAGCACTGCTCGTGCCCTACAGAATGACCTCCAGAGGGCCACTGGTGTGAATGTCTCTACCCAAACAATCAGGAACAGACTTCATGAAGATGGCCTGAGGGCCCGACGTCCTGTAGTGGGCCCTGTGCTCACTGCCCAGCACCGTAGAGCTCCACTGGCATTTGCTCAAGAACACCAGAATTGGCAAGTCCGCCACTGGCGCCCTGTACTTTTTACAGACGAGAGCAGGTTCACCCTGAGCACCTGTGATAGATGTGAAAGAGTCTGGAGAAGACAAGGAGAACGTTATGCTGCCTGCAACGTTGTTCAACACGACAGGTTTGGTGGTGGGTCAGTGATGGTCTGGGGAGGCATATCCATGGAGGGACGCACAGACCTCTACTGCCTAGGAAATGGTGCTCTGACTGCCATAAGGTATCCAGATGAAATCCCGACAATGCCCGGCCTCATGTGGCAAGAGTATGCAGGCAGTACCTGGAGGATGAAGGAATTGAAACAATTGAATAGCCTTCACGATCCCCTGACTTAAACCCAATAGAACATCTGTGGGACATTATGTTTGGGTCCATTAGGCGGCGCCAGGTTGCTCCTCAGACTGTACAAGAGCTCAGGGATGCCCTCACACAGATCTGGGAGGAAATGCCACAAGACACCATCCGTTGTCTCATTAGGAGCATGCCCCGACGTTGTCAAGCATGCACACAAGCTCGTGGGGGCCACACAAGATACTGAAAAGCATTTTGAGTTGCAGAAATGAAGTTTTCGAAATAATGGACTAGCCTGCCACATCTTCATTTCACTCTGATTTTAGGGTGTCTACACAATTGAGCCCTCTGTAGGCTGAACACTTTTATTTCCATTAAAAGACTTGGCATCCTTTTGTTCCTAAGACATTGCCCTGTCGTTATTTGTATAGATATCCAACTTCATATTGAGATCTGATGGATCTAATGTGTTTCTTTAAAGTGTTCCTTTCATTTTTGTGAGCAGTATATATACATATATACATGGACCAACACAGAAGGTCATCTGCAAAGATACCAGAGGAGCCAAACACCAGCTTCTGATTTTGTTGTAATCAATCCAGGTCGTGCACAGGTTGGTGTGTCGGGCTTTGCAGTCTTGGGCGACTGTTTGGTCTATGAACAGGACCCTGAGAACCTTCATTGGGACTGTGGAAAACCACCCTTGAGGCCAATTGCAAAAGTCTCCATCAAATGTGTCATTTACCAAGGAGATGCCCTGTCCCCACTGCTGTTCTGCATAGGTCTGAACCCCCTCAGCCAAATAATCAACAAGACTGGCTATGGATACCGACTCAAGAATGGAACCACAATCAGCCACCTCCTCTACATGGATGACACAAAGATGTACGCCAGACATCAAGATGCACAATTAGGGTGACCAGTCCCGCATTTTCATCACTTTTCACACGTCCCGCAAATTGAGACTCATGTCCCGCATTACTGACAGCCTCCCGTTTCGAGTTTCCATCTTGCATAAACTGTGTGGAAAAAGCTGCCTGTTGCTGTCAATCGAACCAGGAGGCGGGACTTTAACGCAGGTCCGGAGCGCGTGGAACACGCACTTGAACCACCAAAGCAGACGCATCAGCTAGCATGGAGGACAGATGAGCACAGTGGAGAAAATGCTGTTAGAATAAACTCGTGGGTTAAAAGAGTCTGTTAAGAGAGTCTGTCAGAGTCTTTGTGTTGTTAGTCAGAGTCATGTTTTTGTGTCACGGCGCAGAGTCCGATATGAAACCATGCACAAAGTCCGACGGTCACAAAAAAAAACATGTTGGTCAGAAGCAGGTTTCCCAGTAATTAGACAGGTCCCAAAGGAAGTTCTAACACACACGGTGCTGGAGTTGTTTTGTTTCAGATACAAGCTAAACTCTTTTAAAGCACATTAAACAAATGCTAAGAGAATTAAATAAGCCTTCATTACTTTTCTCAGAATTTTGAGGAGAAAAGTAATTCTAAGGAACTCTATTATCTGAATTTTTTCAAATTAAAGTCAGTGATGTTTTTTTTCTCTCTCTAAATATTTTCTAGAAAAGATTTGTCGTCATTTTTCAAAAAACACCATTTTGTTTCTGAATTAAGAAGAAAAATAGCAAAAAAGATTTGGATATTTGTTGATTTTATTGGAAAAATAATTAAAAACAAGCTTAAAAGGATCTAAAAATGTTACTGGTACGTTTACTGTCATTCTGTTGTGGAAAATATTCAATGAAAAGTCTGAAAAGCTGCTTAAACCTGCTTTTTTTGTGTGGGCCTATCTATATAATTAAAATGAGCTGATGGGTTTAAAATCATCTAAAGTTATTCAGAGCCACTGTAGAAGGTCCAAAGAGCCTGAGTTAAGCTGAGGTAACTGGTGAAATAGAACTAAAGCTGTTGCTGTTTGCTTGTTCAAGTTGAATTTGAATAGAATATATAGTACATGATGGTGATGCTAATAATAATTTTATTTATATTTAACAGTGATGTTGAGCTAAAGGCAGAATTTTTTTTTCTTTTTAACTTTTTTACTTTATCTCGCTGCATTGGAATTTCACGTTGTCCCACGTTGAGTAGTCTCTGTCCCATTTGGCGAGTTGGGATCTGGTCACCCTATGCACAATCCCGAACACTCACAGCTGATGTTGTTGTCGTCATTCTTTTGCAGTTATTTTACATCCTAACATCCATATTTACAGCATTCGTCCCATATGTGCATATCAAGGGCAGTAAGATGGCTGCTAAAGCACTTCTTTGGGGAAGATTCTGTGTGCAGGTGACGTTTTGCAGCAGCTGCCTGTCTCGTGGACTCTGGTACAGCAAGTTATTTCCTGCTTGAAAAGTATTCAAATTCTGGGCTTTTCAGAGAACAGGTGGCATGAGCCCAAGAAGCCACCCTCTAACCCTGCCCCTTGCCTGTGTCCACTCACTGATGATTTGATCATTAGTGTGGCTGCGTGCACACACCTGTGCAGACAGTTCATAGCTGCAGACATGGAAGAAAGACATTGCTAGACTCTACTGCACATACCAGTTTAAACCAGTGAGATAAAGACATCTGGATCTCATCCCCTCCTCCGTCCTTCTCTCTCTCTCTCTCTCTCTCTCTCTCTCTCTCTCTCTCTCTCTCTCTCTCTCTCACTCACTCACTCCTCTCCTCGGATATATCGATTGAGCCAAGCGCTTTGAGTACAAAGAGTTAAGGCCTGAAAGGCGAAACAGCCACGATTTCAGAGAAGTCATGAAAGTTTAAAATGCCTTCTCTTTCAGTCGGGTCCAGGGAGACATGTTCACTGTGCGAGTGACCCCCGGGCGCATTTTGAGATCCAATGGTTGAACCTTGCTCATCCCACGTTGAACCAGTCAATACCTATTATTAGCTACTGCCTGCCCTCTGCTATGGGGCCCAATGAGGCAGCGAGAGAGAGAGAGCGAGAGAGAGAGAGAGAGAGAGAGAGAGAGAGAGAGAGAGAGAGAGAGAGAGCTGTGTGTGTTGGAAGTAGACGGAGGAAAATTGAACATAAAGAAGTCCTTTTCAGGGATTTATCATGTGTTCATTAATGATTATTAGTGGCACAAACCGAGAATATGTTCATGAAAACTAATCAAACTAAGTTAGGTTTAATGTGTTCTTTATGTTTTGTGGTTAATGAAGCCAAAAATGATAACTTTGTGGGGTTTTTGAGCCCTACATTTGTGTTTAACAACAGTAGTAAAGAGATCTGTCTATTAGTGTGTTACTTAATGAAGGAGAAGCCCTCTTTGTGAGGGATATAGGCCACTATTTTATTACTGAGGGAAACACACAAGCCTGTTGCTCTAAATTACTGACCTAACTGCATAATCGTATAATTAGACCTTCTCGACAAAGCTACAACAATAAAATCCCACATAGATTCAGTGTGGAGAGAAACAGTCTCATAAGGACTATCAGAGTAAATATTTGTGTGTTTAGTGACTCAAACATAATGAACAGATTGTGTGATTCTGTACTTGGATCATGTGAATGAACATCACACCCTGATTTGGGTCCAGTTCCAGTTCCAAAGCCACGTCCAGCCAGAAAGCTAAATAGCCAGACAGGAGAAGTCAAAAGTTAGGTATGACTTGGTGTTTTGATAGGAAGTGTAGTTGTCTTAATTTACAGCTTTATTTACTGGTTCTGAGACACAGTTCAGAGCAAGGAAGAGTAGAAAGAAGTCCTGAAAAAGGAAAGAAGGTGAATTTTTCATCTAATGGTGAAAGTCTTAACAGTGACCATTGAAAGCACAAAAGACCTGCAAGGGGATTCTCCATGTATAAGTGGTAGCTTTTTCATGCTAATGAAGATAAACCGACAAAAACACCTAATTGTTTCCACAAAAGAGCAAAAATACCATTTTGATCAAAAGTTTATGATTTACTTATTTATTTGCTCATCACCACTAAATAAAGACAGGGAAAGGGAAAATGTTACAGATTAAGCAGAAATCCGGAGATTTCTCCTTTTGGGAATGATGTGAGATTTATTTATTTTTATTAGAAATCTGTAAAGGTGATACTCTTACCTGTGCTGTGATATAATGTAGGCAATATGTCTTCTTTTATCTTTGCTAAACCCGTCTCCCATCTAAAAAAGAATTCACCTTGGACCTGCTTTAAAGGATCTCCATATTCAGCTCAGATGTTGAACAGATGAGAGTTGGTGACATTTCTCATGGACAAGCAAGTTTTACACTTTATCAATAAGCAGTTGGGCATCTTACATTAAAAAATTGTTATAGTTACAGATTACTTTTTTCAAAAAGTAATTGAGTTAGTAACTGAGTTAACACATTGTAAAAGTAATTAGTTACCTAGCAAAGTAACTGTGATGTTATTTTTATGTTCACAGTCACGTACTATAATATCTATAACGTCAAAGATTTTTATAACTGAATGATTCTGACTATCGAGAATGAACATTTCAGACATCTGGAATGTTCATTCACTAAGAATGTTCTCATGGACATCTGGAATGTTCATTCACTAAGAATGTTCTCATGGACACCTGGAATGTTCATTCACTAAGAATGTTCTCATGGACATCTGGAATGTTCATTCACTAAGAATGTTCTCATGGACATCTGGAATGTTCATTCACTAAGAATGTTCTCATGGACACCTGGAATGTTCATTCACTAAGAATGTTCTCATGGACACCTGGAATGTTCATTCACTAAGAATGTTCTCACGGACATCTGGAATGTTCATTCACTAAGAATGTTCTCACGGACACCTGGAATGTTCATTCACTAAGAATGTTCTCACGGACATCTGGAATGTTCATTCACTAAGAATGTTCTCATGGACACCTGGAATGTTCATTCACTAAGAATGATCTCATGGACACCTGGAATGTTCATTCACTAAGAATGATCTCATGGACATCTGGAATGTTCATTCACTAAGAATGATCTCATGGACATCTGGAATGTTCATTCACTAAGAATGTTCTCATGGACA
>SSNS01000400.1:414235-493832 GCA_006937985.1 Aphyosemion australe | reverse complement strand
CTGGAATGTTCATTCACTAAGAATGTTCTCATGGACACCTGGAATGTTCATTCACTAAGAATGATCTCATGGACACCTGGAATGTTCATTCACTAAGAATGTTCTCATGGACACCTGGAATGTTCATTCACTAAGAATGTTCTCATGGACATCTGGAATGTTCATTCACTAAGAATGTTCTCATGGACATCTGGAATGTTCATTCACTAAGAATGTTCTCATGGACACCTGGAATGTTCATTCACTAAGAATGTTCTCATGGACACCTGGAATGTTCATTCACTAAGAATGATCTCATTGACATCTGGAATGTTCATTTCTACCAGGAACAATAGAATTATAGATATCTGGAACACATATCCAGTCTGACTCATAAATGTTAAGACGGCCTCCTATAGGTTTTTAGGGATTCTGAGATAACTCAAACTCAATTCCTACTGGTGCCGTTGTTATTATGTGTAGCGAGCGGCACGAGGCGCCAGAGCTGGGAGCCACGCCACTTAGACACAACTAGGCTCAAACAACAAAGTGTTGGCTTCAGGACCAAGGGGGAACAAAGTGTTCCTGCTTTGACCATAAAAACAAAACAACAACGCCACCTTGATGTACAAGGACAAAATGAAGACACGCAAGTCCACTCTTATGAAAGAAGCTGGAGACAGGTTTCCAAAGTTAATATTAATTTATTAATAGAATGGAATAAAAAAAATGTTAAAAAGAAGGCTAAACTGGTAACTAAAATAGATCAACCGAAAGCTAATGAAAAGGACAGTCTGAGGCTACTACTGGGGGTGCCGGGTCTCGAACCCTGAACAGAAAAATCAAAACCAAATGTTCACCCCAGACACTCGTGCATGCATCCAAAAATGAGGTGAGGAACTCCAAACACACACTGCAAACCAAACCGGAACCGTCACCCAGACGTGGCCACCACCACCAGCAGCTCTCAGCCTGTAACAAAAAAAAAGAAATTGTAAATAAAACAGAGGAGTGAGGTCTCCCCCATACTGCTTATTAAAACAATAAAATCACAATGGCCGAAGCCCGGTGAAGCAGGTGGTAAGCACACACACACGCATGCACACACACACACGCATGCACACACACACACACATGCACACACACGCACGCGCACACACACACACACACATGCACACACACGCACGCGCACACACACACATGCACACACACGCATGCGCACACACACGCAAGAATGGCGCGCCTGCCGATTCGGAGCCTAAATAGTCCATAGGGTGCTACAAGCACCCATAAACAGTAGCGGCGGTGCTCCGAGGTCCAGATCCTGCCTCCTGGAGAGAGTTCACCTGTCAGAACACAACGTGGAAACCAGCAGAGGCAGGACAACTTGTCGAACCCAGATGCCGCCCACTCAAGGAATGGCACCGAAGACGACAGCAGATAAAAACAGAATGGAACCAGCTACGACCAACCCAGATGAATAAGGCAAAACAAGATCAGGCAAAACAGCAGAGTCTCTTCGGGGGTATGCCAAACCCCTTCCTTGTACTAAAAAAAAGAAGAGACACAAAACGTTAAAATCTAAATTGACTGAGTGGAGAGCAGACTGCAGGCTGAACATGTCGGCTGAATGACCACCTGAAGCGGATAACGCCGTGCGTCCCACGGGTTGAACCAACACCTGAGCAATCCCTACAGCAGGAGCAATGTTAGTGCCCGACCCCCATGTCGCCACCGCTGGGATTAGCCATACTACAGTTGAGATATTCAGATCCGTGCTGGGGTGACCCCCGCAATGAATTTCCACTAATACAGACTTGAACACTTTTGCTGAATGATGTGTGCAATAATCAGATTTTCATCCCGGTCGGGTCATACCAAAGACTTTGAAAAATGGGACCCAATGCCTCCTCGCTTGACACTCAGCACTGAGGGGTTGGATTGGGGGGGGTTAAACCACCAAATAGTTCCCGAGCGCGGCCACAGCTGCAGCTCACCGCTCCCCACCATGGGGATGGGTTAAATGCAGAGATGTAATTTCATCATCGTGTGATGATGACTTGGGACTTGAACTTTAAACGGGGATGACTTGCCATCAAATTTAAAAGCTGTCCCATCCGAAAAACTGCAGAGGAATAATCAATGAAGCAGCTGCTCCAAAAGTGAAAGTAAAACGTGTCGCTGAAGCAGATGAGCAACGTTAATGTGTGAGTGGCAGACTGTGTTTATAACACAGAGAAGACTGAACCGTTGCTCTGTTGTAGAGCTGACACGGGGGCAGTGGTCTCCCTGTTATTATTTAAATAGAGCGCGCACAATACCGCGCTGCCTCAGTAGACGTGAAAGGATCGCAGCCGGAAAGTGGAGGTTCTTGGTCCGGGTCCGAACCTGGGGACGCCTATTGAGGGACGCTGCTGTAGGGTGTGTTATTGGGATTTTAGAAATGAAGTTTTTACAAATAAAATCTTGCTAACCTCACAACCTCAGCAAAGACAAAATTGTGGGGACCCCCTTGGGGCTCCCGACTCCCAATTTGGGAACCTCTGTTTTATAGAACTCATTAATATGTCAGCAAATCCAACAACCAATTGTGTTGGTTCACTTCTAAATCATTTCAACTGTAAAACTCTTGAAGCCCTTGACACCATCACACCCGAAAAGGTCAAACTTATCTCTGATAAACAAAAAGCTCTATGGAGGTTCACTAAATCAGTTACAAGTCAGAAAAGAGAATGCAGGAAAGCTGAACGTAAATGGAGGAAAATTAACCTTGGTCATCTGTGAGGCATCCTAGCTAGATGACCAAGCCACCTCAACTGTCTCCTCTCGATGTGGAGGAGCAGCAGGTCTACTCTGAGCCCCTCCTGGTTGACCGAGCTTCTCACCCTATCTCTAAGGGAGAGCCCAGACACCCTGCGGAGAAAACTCATTTCGGCCGCTTGTGTTCTGATCTCGTTTCAGTCACTACCCAAAGCTCATGACCATAGGTGAGGGTAGGAACGTAGATCGGCTGGTAAATTGAGAGCTCAGCTCTCGGTACAACGCCCGCATCACTGCAGACGCAGCACCAATCCGTCTATCGATCTCCCAATCCATCTTTCCCTCATTCGTGAACAAGACCCCGACATACTTAAACTCCACCACTTGGGACAGGACTTCATCCCTGATCTGGAGAAGGCATTCTACCCTTTTCCCCCCTCAACAAATACAAATACTGTTTGCTTTGCATACCCCTAATAGTTATGCAGATGACACCCAGATCTACCTAGCTCTATCTCCTAGTGACTGTGGTCCCCTAGACTCACTCTGTCAGTGTTTGGAGCAAGTTAATGACTGGATGCAGTCAAACTTCCTCCAGTTAAACAAAGACAAGACTGAAGTTTTTCTCTTTGGAGATCAGACTCAGGTTAGAAATCTTGGTGTCATAGTTGATTCAGACCTGAGCTTCACGGGTCACATTAAGGCTATAACTAGATCAGCGTTTTATCATCTTCATCAAATAGCAAGACTCAGAGGTCTCATGTCCAGACCAGACCTAGAGAAACTCATTCATGTGTTCATCTCCAGCAGGCTGGACTACTGCAATGGTCTTCTGGCTGGTCTTCCCAAAAAGCTGAGAAGCAACTGCAGCTTATTCAGAATGCTGCTGCTAGAGTCTTAACCAGAACCAAGAGAACCGAGCACATCACTCCTGTTCTTAAATCTCTACACTGGTTACCAGTAACCAGTAAATGGTTTCATGTCGAGAAGGCTGGTTTTAAACACAGGGCTCCCACAAGGCAGTGTTTTATCTCCAATGCTGTTCTCTATTTACACTGATGATGTCACCTGTAGCAGGGCGGGAATTCAGCTTTTAAAATATGCAGACGACATGGCCCTGGTGGCCCATGTGGACAGTGGGGAGGCTCTGGCTCAGTACCAACTGGCATTAGATGACCTGACCACAACTTTTAAGGAAAAATCACTGGAACTCAACATCTCAAAAACAAAGGAGTTGTGCTGTGTGGGCAGGAACAGAGCACCTACTGCTTCTCAGCTTCTTGAACCAGTGATTATTCAGGGAGAGCAGGTTGAACAGGTGGAGAGATTTAAATATCTGGGGACACAGATTGATGCTCATCTATCTTTTCAACAACACTCAGATTCCATTTACAAAAAAGCACTCCAGCGCCTACATCTTCTCAGGAAATTAAGGGATTTTAATGTCAGTAAAAACATCTTAATTATGGTCTACCGGTCACTCATAGAATCCATTCTAACATTTAACATTACATCCTGGTACAACTTTCTCACTTGTAAGCACAAAAATAAACTTCAACGGATCACACATCAAGCAGGCAAAATAATTGGTTCACTACAAACTCCACTATCCCTTCTGTATGAGCGCTCCGTGATCAGGAAGGCCACCCTGATCACATACGAACCTTCTCATCCCCTCCACCACTCCTTCAGTCTTCTCCCATCAGGCAGGAGATACAGAGTCCCACTGGCCAAAAAAGCTATCAATAAGAAATCATTCATCCCAACAGCAATCACAGCCCTCAACAGACACAGAACTTCAATAACCCACAAATGATTCTATGTGTTTTAATGTTTTAATGCATATAGTTGTGTTTTTCATTTTTAGGCTTTTTATTGTATTTTTACTGTTTTATGCAAGTGTGAATGATGAGGTGGATGATGACGAGCCCTGTTGAAAGATAAATTTCTGTAACCGCTTGGTGTCAGACAATAAAGTTTTCTATTCTATGCTATTCTATTCTATTCTATTCTATTCTACAGAATCCATTTCAAAGTGCTTCTACTAGTTTATAAATCACTCAATGGCATGGGGCCAAAATACATGTCAGATCTCCTTCCAGTATCTGTACCCAGCAGGGCTCTGAGATCCTTAGGAAGCAGTCAGCTGGTAGAACCCCGGGTCAGAACCAAACAGGGTGAAGCTGCTTTTAGCTACTATGCTGCACACAGATGGAATCAGCTTCCTCATGACCTCAAATGTGCCCCAACTCTAGTAACCTTTAGATCAAAATTGAAATCTTTCATGTACTCATTAGCCTTTGAATGAATGTTTCCTTTAACTTTGTCTTTCTCTGATTTTAAAATCTGAAATGAATGTGTTTTTAATTTGGTCTAAATTTATGTGTGTATTTTAATTGTGCTGTCACGTTGACTTTAACGTTCATGCTATTCTTTCTAATGGATGTGCTGTGAAGTCTCAGTATGAAATAAATCAGCCATGAGAAAAAACTATGAAATAAAAGTTGACTGTTATGTAATAAAAACTGAAAGAATTAAATAAAAACGCCTCAATATTAATTTGAATTATTATGGAAAAAAATTTTTTGAAATAAAATTTTATATTAATAAACACATTTTAAAAGAATAATGAAAAATATTTCATAATATTGAGTTTAGAGTTTAAATAACATTCTGTTATTTTACAATTTCATTGTCAGATTACATAATTGTCTAGTATTTATTCATGTAGATATTTATTTCATAATGTCTTATTTATTTATTTAATTTTGAATACTTTGGAGTTCCAAAGTTTGATGGTGCGTTCAATGCACCTCAAAAACGTCGTAGCAGATAAACTATGAAGTACCAAACTTTGTGACGCTGAGAGCTACTTCATGGGTATTGAGCCAAGCGAAGGGCTACCAGGTTGAACTAGAATAAATCAGAGTTAAACTAAGCTTCATGTATAATAAACATATTTTAATGTTTTTTAAAGAAAATTGTAGAATTGGCCTGTAGGCACCTTATATGGTTCCTGGAGGCACCATGGTGCTCACGGGCACCAGTTTGGTGACCCTTGCTCTAGACTCATGTAATGCCAGGGGAGGGAGAGGTCACCCAGTTTATATCATAGAACAGGGTCAGGTAGTCACATTTAAACATTGTCAAGTTACTTTTTAAATAATAATAAAAAAATGTTTCAATTAATGTAGCGTTAATGTGTGTGTGTGTGTGTGTGTGTGTGTGTGTGTGTTGCAACATGGCAGATAGTTGGTGAAAATGAGCTGCTGTGACTTTGAAGTTAAGAATAAACTAAGAAAGCTCAATAACTGCCTTGTTTTTCACCATAAACACACAAGAAGCTAGCATAGTAAATAGTTATACGATTGCACAGGTGCGGTAGGAGTTATGGCTGAAAGGTGCCAACAACAGGGTGAAAACGTGAGATGATGTTATGTTTTAATAATAGTTTGAGGTTTCTGCGATTCTGTGACTGTAGGCAGAAGCTTGAGGAAAGGGGTGGGATCTTCACACCTGTTTAAGGTGTGTCTTCCAGTAAACAGAGAGCTGGAACGACCTACTCTGCTGAAGCAGAAACAAAGTTTGGTTGCAGCTTCCTGAGTTTCTCTAACAGTTAGCTGAAAAGGCAGCATTTACTGCACATCACATGCAACTGTGGATGACTCTCTCTCTCTCTCTCTCTCTCTCTCTCTCTCTCTCTCTCTCTCTCTCTCTCTCTCTCACACACACACACACACACACACACACACACACACACACACACACACACACAGTGAACACACCCAATCTGTCACATCCCCACACACTTGCTGTCGACATAACACTACCTAGAGCGAGGCCTGGCGATAATGGATTAGGAAATACTTCCTCCAACCCCCAATCCCTGCGCTGAGCTTGGTCACAGCTTCAGGGTCCATCCGTCAGGCCCGTCCAGTTGGCTCTGGTCATAAAATAAGCAGACAATGTGAACGGGCCTCGGTCCCGTCAGCCTCCGAGGAGAAACAGCACCCAGCATATGGTCCATAAGTACTGAGCTGGAGGCTGGTGTGTGTGTGTGTGTGTGTGTGTGCGTGCCTTGCAACATGCATGTCTCCATGTGTCATGATGAAAGCTGGATGACAAAACAAAGATAAATAATTCCACAGAACATTCTGCATATTCAAATGCTTGTAGTTGATTATTATATTTAACTTTTTAATTCCACAGGTTGTATCATATTCACACTTTTCTCTCACTGAATTGTTTTTATACGTCCTAATTGTTTGAGGTCATGAAGTATTTCTGAACTTAATGCTATTTCTTGTTGTGTTTAGGGTTAGGGCGTTGAGTTTCATTAGGTGGTTAAATCCTGCTCAGTCTGACCTTTAATGACAAGATTAGATCATTTCCACCATCTCACTACTAAAAGTACCCATTAATGAAAACCCAATACTTCAAAACAAACCTGAATAAAATTACACTCTGGTTAAAATATGTTGTAATCACCAGGAAAATATTATTAGATGCATTCTTTCTAGAATTTGTTCAGCTTAGCTGCTGATGAGGGTACATTTTAATGGTAAAAAAAATAAAAGACAAAGATGGAGGTTTGACAAAAGTTGGACTTTAGACACTACAAGTCTTTAATCAGCTCCTATTTAAGCCTGATGAATTATTAAGATTTCATTTGCAAAAACAAATCGAAGCCATTATTGTATTTCAAAATCACCTAATTTCATTTTGTCTGACATCACCTGAAACTCTTTATGAAAATATGCATTTTAAAAATGTATAAAAACAGGTATGACTTTTTTTTTTACCATTATCTAATATACAGATATAATCTAAGACTTAGTTTTTGACACTGATATAAACAGATACTAATCTAAATCATTTTAGGTAACGTTAGGTCATACACATATGGAGGCAGCCCTTTTCTTTAATTTTCTGCACCATTTAGACTTTTGAGAGCTTTAATGTTTTAAATCGGTTAGATTGTTACTGACAGCAGCTACATTTAAAGTTAAAGTCCCAAGTCATCATCACACACTGGTGAAGTCACATCTCCGCATTTGACCCATCCCCATGGTGGGGAGCGGTGAGCTGCAGCTGTGGCCGCGCTCAGGAACTATTTGGTGGTTTAAGTGTTTCAGTTTTCCTTTTGACTGAATCTTGAGAGTTTTAATTGAAAACAGCTGGACTGTCCTGGTAATTTTAAAGATGTTCTGCCTCTCAGCCAAGAGGCTACTTACATCCTGGGTTGTGATTAGGAGGCTTAGGGGTTTTGGTCAGAGACAAATACACTGATTGTGCTGCAAGTCTTTTTTTCTCTTGAAAAAGTAAAAACATGTCTTTGTCTAAATTAACACAGGCCATTTACGGTGATGTTATTGTTTCTTTATTCCCAGATCATATGTAGTCTGTAGCACTCAGAAAATGTATGGCCTATCCATGTGATCAATATCGGTGATCTTGAGATTTGGTATCAGTCAAAAAACCTGATCGGAGCATTCCTATTTGGCAGAACACAAAAACAGTTGATCAGACAATCAGAAAATCAAAGTGCCGTCCACATAAACCCTAAACGCATGAACCGTGCACAAACAATGCAATCTGCTACTCAGCTGAAAGGAGGACACTGAAGCCCGAAAGCTCTATTGCCTAATAACAAGTCTCAGTTGCAAACCCCTTTCAGAAACTGCACAGCTAGGCCTGGAGGAAGACCCCTAGCTAGTAGGTTGGAAATTTCAGTAGGTAAAGATGCAGTCTCCATCTGTCCAGATGAGGGTGTGTCTGATGAGGAGCTGTCAGGGTGGAGCCACCATTAAACTGATCAGGGACAGGCTCCTCCTGGGTACCCACTCCTAGTTGGAATTAATTCCACCGGTAGGAAGGCATACAGGGGAACTCCGGGCCACGGATGTGCCAGAGCGTCCATGCCCATTGAAGTATCTTGGTTTGTTATTCAGAGGGCAGCTGACAGATCCAGATAGCTGATGTGAAGTGCAGACTGGGTTGCAGACCACACCCTGCTCACTGAAGATGTCATGAGGGACACAGTCAATGATAGCGGACCCAACGCTGAAAATGCAGAATTCTTAACAGGCCAAGAGGCACCATGGCTATCATAGAGGCCATATGTCCAGAAGCTGTAAGGCCACCCTGCGAGTCACGCAGCTGCAAAACATGACTACCTGGAGGTCCGAGAGGTGTGGTGTGCTCGCCTGAGAGCATATGCTCCTCTGTCAACACCGAGACTGAGCCCAGTCATCTAAATATGCAAGAATGCCAATGCCCATCTCTCAAGGAGGTGCTAGCGCTGCCTCAACACATTTGGAAATGGTGCTGGGAGCTAGGGCTAACCTGAAAGGCAGAACCTTATATTCGTCGGCCCTCCCTTCGAAAGGGAAGTGCCGGAACTGTTTGTGATTGCGAGGAATCCCCACATAAAAATGTGTGACCAATCCCACACTGATGGTGTTTAGCAGCTATTTGAGCATTAACATATTGAATCTGCACATGTGCACATATTTGATTTAGCTTATGTAGATCCAGAATGGGTCAAAGTCCTACCCCTTTATTCAGGTAGTGGCTAAACCAACCTCTGTTTGTCTCCTCAAAGGGGACCACTCGAATAGCTTCTTTCATTAGCAGCGTCTGAATTTCCTCCCTCAATATGACCGTTGCATCGGCATTCACCATAGTCTGCACAACGGACGTGAACACGAGTGGCTTGACCCAGAACTGCAGTCGGTTACCCATGGTGACTATATGCTCGACCCACGGGGACACAGCACATGCATGCTAGAGAGGAAGGCATGCTGCAAGATGGCTATCCCTTAATGCCCACAAGGAAGAGCTGTTATCCTCTAGCGGAGTGGGAGGACTTAGCTCTGTGCCTTTGACATGCTTCCTGAACATAGTGTTAGCAAACAGATGTGGAATGCTGCCCCCCAGCGGAGCGGGAGCTTTTATTGACCAATTTTAGATGCAGTGTTCCCGCATAAAAAAATCCACATTCTTTCGAGTGCACACAGTAGTCTTTATTTGAAAACGGAGCAAATCTGTCCCAACGGTGCATTCTTTGGCAGTCAGAGGGTGAAAACGACTCCTGGGACTGGGAGGCTGAACAGCAAACAATCATGGCCGTTTTAACTGCTGGAGCTTGAAAGTCTTAAAGAGTCCAAGGCCTGAATGAAACTGGTCCTGTGATCAGGAAGACTGAGGTTACTTATGACGGGTCACAGAGGGTCCCCTTGTGCCTGGAGGAGGGCCCTTATTCAAAGCCGACTGACAAAGGAGCTAAGGCTGGGGCCGACCTGAAGCAGAGCCTGCCGCAGCCGCTGATGACTCTGTTCTTCTCGATGGAGGTGGGGGAACCATGGCTAGGACTAGCCAAACAGACCACTGGAGGAGATGGGCTCATCCAGATAGTTAACCCCTCTCCCAGTCCGGGAAGTTGCAGAGGGTCAGACATAAATGTCTCTGAACCACCACCGTTTAGGCCATAACTCTACCTAGGGAGAGGGCAGTGATGCAGGATGAATGCAGGATGTATTCCGTTGTGACCCAAACCTCGTTAAGGAGGGGGACCAACGGGATATTCGGGGGGAGTTGTGCTCCCAAGTCTGCCAAGCACATAGCCTGGTAGTCTGGATCCTGGTGATGAACTCAGCACTGCAATGCGGGTGGGCGACGGATTCTCCCAGGACGATGTGAGCTTGGCAACAAAGTCCAGGAAAAGCACCAGGTGGTTCTCAACCTCAGCTGGTTCAGAGGAGAGGTAAAAACCAGCAAAAAAAGACCTCCACTCGGCTGGAGGAGGAGAGGGCCAATCAACTTTGAGCTTCTCTGCTGCTTGTAGGCAAAGCAGGGGAGAGAAAGTGTCCACCACACACTCTAGAAGGCACACACAGAACTCCTCCTCATCCTCCATCAGGTCATGAGGAGTGGTGTCTAGTCCTCATGGCTGGGTTCCCGGTGCTGGTTCTGATCCATCTGGTCCAGATGTTTAAAGTGTGGTAAGGGGCTTCCAGATGACAGAGTAGAACCCAGAGAGTGTGTCAGAGGGTTGTGAGAGAAAATCAGACAGGAGGCAACATGCAACAATCAGAATACCAGGAACATAAAACAGAGTCTTTTTGTTGGTGTAACATTTGATCACAATTACCAACAGTATTTCTCTTCTGGGTCTCACTGAGGAAAATACTTTGGAGGTTTTGTGTCATTTATTGTCGTCTTCTGAGCTCATGTTCCTGCTAGGAGCCTGGTTGTGTTTCTGCCTGTAAATAAATAGCTAGGATGTTTTTAGTTGATCGCTAACAGAAAGAACAACTGAAACAAACTAGCTTCAAATAGATTTCATGTCTCTTAGATTGTTGGATAGGTGGTTTTAGGTCATCTAACCCAGATATGACACGGCTAACACATGACAACACTAACAGATTTAACTCACTTTCATGTATTAATGTTGTCTGTGCTTTCTAACAACTGCGAAAATATACTATTTAGGAAATATTGATTTAGGATTTTAGTTTCTGGAGATCATCTCAGGACCCCCGGTGTTTTGGGACCCATGGTGGGGGCCTATTAAGCTGTTAAAAAAATAAACCTGTTATCAACATAATAAAAATTATTAATACATGTTTTTATGAAATTCTAAATACATCTTGCCCTTCTATCAGCTCTCTTGAGTTTGAACAGTTCCTTTATGTTTCTAAACAACATTTGTTACTAAAACACACACACACACACACACACACACACACACACACACACACACACACACACACACACACACACACACACACACACACACACACACACACAGAGCAAACCCACTCCTGCGGGTGTGTTGCCAGCCGATGCAGGGCCGTCGCTCCTTCTGTCTCTCTGGTGTGAGTGTGTCCGGTCCTCCGGGGAAATCCCATCCCTCTTAATCCTGTTAGTGGTGGAGCTCACGGCTTGGCGGTCTGCTCCTCTGAACCTGTCCACAGTCATTATCATGACCTCCACTTCACAGATACTCTACCACCCCATCTCTATCTCTAGCTCCCTTTCCTCCTATTTCCTACTCCCCAACCCTTTAATCCCATCTGCACTGGACTCTTGATGAATATTACATCCCTATCAGAAGCAATCTTTAACATTCATTAAGGACTTAAGTTCCCTGTTGTTGCACACAAAACACTCAGCAGGACCCTTGTTGTTAGACTAAGTGTTCCAGCTTTTTACAATTTAACTGTGAACATTAATCTTTTAAAGAGTCGTTGTGGAAGTAATGCTGACATCTTTGGTCTTGATAAAGAGAAAGATGCTGAGGAACTTAAAGGGCAATAAGGAACCAACAATGCCCAAATCTATCTATCTATCTATCTATCTATCTATCTATCTATCTATCTATCTATCTATCTATCTATCTATCTATCTATCTATCTATCTATCTATCTATCTATCTATCTATCTATCTATCTGTCTATCTGTCTGTCTGTCTGTCTGTCTGTCTGTTTATATATCTACCACATGCAGACCAAACATGAAAATAGTATTCTACCCCTATTTCCTGGTAAGCTATCATATATATTTATTAAGGATGAGCGAGTACACCACTATCTGTATCTGTATCTGTTCAACCATCTAAATTATCTATATCTGTATCTGTAGTCGGAGTGGGTGGGGCCTAAACCCGAGGTGGGCGTGGTTTAACTCGGTACATTATTTTAAGTCTGAAATTGATATGGATTGATCACACGTTGCTATATGTATTGTTTATTTGAAAACTATTTACAGATCAGCCTCAGAATTGAGGTTCAGTGTTTTTGATCACAATAGTAAAGGAACTATTACAGAACAAGTTTTTCAATAAACTCAGAACATGAATGTAAAGTGCATGAATGAATATAACTGAACTCATGCAGTAGGAAATATCAACTACTAGAATAAGACACAACTTTTTAATTAAATTTTTTTTAATTTTATGATCAAACTATGTTTTTTCTAAAGTTCTTGGCATTTTTTCCCCACACACAGTTAAACAATGTTGATTAAGGTGTGTGTGTGTGAGAGAGAGAGAGGTTTTTCTACTGACCAAATAGTCCTGTGCCGTATTTCAAGAGAGAGAGAGAGCGAGAGAGATAGAGAGAGAGAACGAGAGAGAGCGAGAGAGAGAGAGACCAACGCGATACGAGCCGTTTTCAGCTCTCTTGTCAAATGCACCGCTACGAAACAAGTAACTTTAAATGTTACACAAACTGAAAAAGAGGCGAGCTGAAGAAGGGAGTACAGATTACTGAAGGAACGTGACGAGAGAGAGCTACACAGAGGCCTCAGTCACTGTCGTGTGTGAGCGGAGCAGCACAGCTGCCTCCCGGCGCGGCAGAGATGGTTTTGTCTGTAGGGAGGGGCGGGCGCTCTGTGTGACTGGCCAATCACAGAGCGTAAAGACAGCCAGTTACCCAATGAGGATTCTCCTTCCACCCGAACACAGATAATCATGAATTTTACTCGTTTAATATTCATACATACATGCATTATCCTAACCACACAGCAGAACTCCTCCAGGCTTGTGTTATTGGTGGAGATAAAACATCCATGTTGCAGAGCAAACAGAGTCAGTGGTAGAGCCATGTTGCTGTTAGCCAATCAGAGAAGAGATGTAAGAATGTCAGGAAATAAGACTCCAAATACTTCTAGTTCCTGAAACAGGAGCACCAGATAATTTTTCCTCATAGAAATCTACTCACAAGGCATTCATTTGTACTTGAGACCACTGCAAATGTATTGAATAAAATAGTAAACTTGGTGTTGGCAGGAGGAGCTCATCTTTGCCTTTTTTGCAGAGAGAAGAAAAACTCAGAGTTTAGCAACCATCTGATAGTGTCTGAAGTTCAGTCATGATTCTAATCAGAAAATAATCAGACCTATATTCTTTCATTTTAATTGGATAACATCCTAGTGGCCATTTATTGAGCAGAGGAGCAAATTGCTTTCCAAGAATTTTAAGAATTAAAGAGAGATTGTGTTATGGACTGTAACGTGATACAAAATTGGCATGAAGAATGTTTTTTTGTTTGTTTTAATACAGCTATTTAAAAAAAACTGTGTTTTGTAACTACTGTAGTTAGAAGAGACAGATCCTTCTACTCACGGACAGAATCTACAAAAGTAAAACTATCTCTAAAACGTCAAATTGGTGTTGGATCCAACAAACGAAGGTTTCAAAGCTCTGATGAATGAAAACAGCGTACAGACATAGAGTTGATACAACTAACTGAAGGCATGTTGCCAGACTTGCAACTGGCTCTACAAAAGTCAGCGTCTATAACATGATGCTGGTTTAAAAAATATATTGTTGTACAGTATCTGTTGCTCCATCAGCCTGAACAATAACCTAACATACTGACAGAAAATTTAAGTAGAAACAATCCAGAGAGTCACAGTAGCTGGCAGAAAAACAGGTAAGACTTCAGACTCATTGTGTTTCAGATTAAAACATAAAGCAGGTCATTGTGACAAATTACTCTGGAAGTGCTTCCCAACGTGAAGTCAAGACAGCATTATATAACATGCATAGCATAGAAGTAAATAAAAATCAAGACACTGAATATACACTTTACTTTATACTGTATATTTACAACTTTTCACAGCATTGTGCAACTGGAAAAAACATTTACAGCAAAAATTAACTCCCTTTGGCTCAGTACACCTTACTGTAGTAGTTTTGAAACTGAAAATCCTGTAAAACAGACGGTGCTGCAGATCAGTCATGGACATCTAGACGCTCCCGTCTGTCTGGCCAATGTCAGATCTGTCAATTCACCGAGGAAAATATCCTCTTGAGTGCTGAATCCACCCTCTGCAGGACTCTGCTGTGATGTCATCACAAGCTGCATCCATGGCTACTAGCAGGGTCATTTGGGTACGTGGACGCCGGTCATATACCTTCCACCTCCAGGAAGAGAAAAACTCCTCAATCGGATTTAGGAATGGAGAGTAGGGAGGAAGATACTCCACAAGCATCCTGTCATGTGCTGCAAACCTCTGCCCGACCACAGCAGAGTGGTGGAAGCTTACATTATTCCAAACTACTACATACTTTCACCAGGCTCATCCCTTTCATTCTCAGGGATTATGATATAATAGTTCTGTAGCGTAGCTAAAGGCCATTTAATGCCTAAAGGTCATCCTACATGGAGTGTCCAGCAGTGTGCTTCCTCATACCAAAACAATGGCCCTGTTGATCGTCTCTACAGATTAAGGAATAAGTATGTTCTAAGTGTCTAGGAAAAGGTGACATCTGAGGACTTTTGGTAAACGCTCATTTACACTTGTTAGATTCTGATTTGCCAAAATGTATTAACAACTAACATTAAAAGTGGTGGAATTTCCTCTACAATTCAGTTCCTGCAAAAGCTACAGCTTACGTTAATTTATCATCCTATGGGGAGTCAAGCCAGACTTTTCAGTGGAATAATTTTAGCGGCATAAAGAACCATCCCTTTTGAATCAAACAATTCTGATCTGCAACCTGCATCCAACTCATCCGCCGTGAAACGGTCCGCCTGCAGCCTGGGAGGTGATCTCTGACCAGCTGATGCAGTCATGGAATATGACCTGTGACCTCCAGAAGTAAAACTCCTCGCGTGATCAGGAAACTTCCATACCAGCCGGATTGCTGAGAAGCTTCCATACACACAGGTACCGTGACTCTGCACTGACGTCGGATGTTTATTATTAATTTTATTAATTAGATAATTTGTTAAACCTAAGCCAGCGTATTTTGATAACCCAGACATCACGTCCTTAGATTCTTAACGAGGCTTTTTTAAATTATCATGTTTCATCATTGTTCATTCATCAGTTGATATTACCTTAAACCATCATTTATAAATATTTGTCCTGTATCGTCATTAGTAGTAGAAATATAATAATAAATAGAATTTTATTAACTACATTTTCGCCTCTGTCTCAAATTATTATAAAGTGCTGTTTCCCTGGCATACCCAAAGGACCTATTTTCATCATCAATCAAATATTAAAGGTTCAATAATAGTGATAATTCATCTTTATATGGAATATCACCTCTTGTTGAATACCTTTATATTTTATTAAGGATTCATTCAAAGTTACCACCTTCATCACGTTATAGTTCACACACCCCTTTTCATCAGTGTAAGATATGGTTCACCTGAGGAAAGTTATTTATGGTCATTTTCATGGAAACATAATAAGAATATTTAGAACATGGACGTACAAAATGTTTGACAACATGTTCAACAATGTAGTGTGCAATGACACAAGCAATGAAATGAAGATTATTAGCTGTATGAACCATGACTATTCAGTCTGTACAAGTATAGCTCATTTTGACAGACATAAAAGCAAGTCAAAAGTGATCATTTTGCAGATATTTGTACTCAACTGCTTCATGTCAAAGAACAGTTACCTCTGGATGAAATGAACATGAAACTGCCACTAGGTTGCACCCAAATGACTACATGTAGTGGAGGTTGCACAAACTGTTGTGCAAAGTTTAATTCTGTTGTGAGAAAAACTGTAATGTAGCACCTTCTAGAGTCCTAGAACCCCCCAAGGTGCTTTACAACACAATCAGTCATTCACCCATGCACACACCGGTGGTGATGAGCTACAATGTAGCCACAGCTGCCCTGGGACACACTGACAGAGGCGAGGCTGCCGAGCACAGACACCACTGGTCACTCTGATCACTAGTGATGCACAGGTTGTCTTCCGACCCATGGGTCGGGTTGGGTCGGGTCAATAAATTATTACTTCAGTGCGGTGCAGTTTGAGGCGGGTTCATCAAATATTTATATTATATAGATATGCACACTGAAGATAAAGACATTAATCAATGCTTAATTTTGTAAAACATAATATTTAAGACAGTTATTTAAACACGGTCATGTTTTAAAACATAACGTGCAAATAACCTTCGACCCTATGACGTAGGCACGTACAGAAAGCGCCAGCGAAGTGCGCTCCAAGCCGGTGGCAGGCAGCCACATCAACAAAACGATGGAGGAAGATATTTTGAATAAAATTCGTTCAGGAGGGACAAACTAAATCGCGTGTTTGGGAAATGATTCAGCGAGGTAAGAAGCTCAATATTATGATGTGTTCTTAATGAGGCGGGGCGGGGCAACGCGGGTTGTAAAACTAGACAAAGTGATGTGGGGCGGTTTGGTGCGGGTCAGACTTTTTGAAATCTGCGGTACCCGCGGGTTGAAAATAACCCTAACCTGCGCATCACTACCGACCACCACCAGCAGGAAGGAAGGGTGGAGTGTCTTGCCCAACGACAGTGACAGACTGAGCTAGGCTTGAAATTGTAGCCTTCCAATTATGGGGTGAGCACTTGACTCCTCTGCCTCCGTTGCCCCTAAAATCTTTACATCCAACTGAAAAATTTAACAAAAGTTTCATTTAAATTCACAACTTTTACTAAAGTGACTGCATATTATAAAGCAGTAAATAAAACCGGTTTAATCTGACTTGAAGACTTGGTACCAGGGGTTGTTATGGTGCACAGACGTGTTATGGCTCCAGTTCTAAAGTTGAACTACAGCTGAAATCCGCATTTAACACTTTTCCTTGTGACTCTACCTGGATAAGAGTGAAACCTGTTTGTTGTCCCTTAAAGGGTTGGAGTTGGTGCTGAGACTGGCCAGCAGCCTGGATCTTTTGACTTCACATCTCTGTGTAGTTGGAGGTCCTTTCCTGTCACTTCAATGTTCTTTACCTGCTGGAGGAGGTGATGATCGGTCCCTGGTGCTCTGCTCTGAGCCTGCTGGATGACAGGATCTAACAGAGCTGATAAACACTGACGCCCCACAACCGGCTCGGCCTCGGCCCTGACAGTGACTGAACTGGCCTCAAATCGCCTTTGACAGGGAGCGGTGTCAACACACACACACACACACACACACACACGCACACACACACACACACACACACACACACACACACACACACACACACACACACACACACAGCTTGTTCAAAATGATTTTAAAAGATAAATGGCCTGGTTTTGATATGGTGCCTTCTAGAGTCCTAGAACCCCCCAAGGCGCTTCACAACACAATCAGTCATTCACACCCAGGGATCGCGCCATGAATCCAAAAATGCTCCCAACACGGAAGCGTCAAATTTGCAGTTCCACTCTCATCCGCTAGGGGCTGGCACCAGAGGTGAGCAAATCCTCATTGACTCCCATGTTCTTTTACTAAAGAATGAAACACGTATGAAATACTAATGAAGGAACAGCAATACCCTCCATGTGCTTTGACAGGGTAGACTTCAGGCTTTCTAGACAAATTGGTTACATCCCATAATAAAACACTTATCTTCCTTTAACCTGTCCACTACAGTCTGTAATTCAGATGGACCAGAATTTGATGAGTTTTACTGCATCTGGGTCAGAACCACTGTGTGTGTGTTAAATCAGGTCTGACCCTTGATCATACACATGAAAAACAAATACCAACATGACTTCTATGTGACCAGCAGGTTTTCCAGTGCTGCTCACTTAGCTGTTACTGGTCATAATGCTATGGCTGATTGCTTTCATCTCAAACCCGCTCTTCCTCCTGTGACTAAATGTTCAATAATCTGCATGTTTTCATGGCCTGTAATTAATCACCAGCTTTTAATTATTCAGACAAAACAACAATTATTAATCAGTGCAGCTTTTCTCAAGCATCAGCAAGAATATTACAGTTATCCTCATTATAATGAACACCTGACGAAACTTTTTAATCCCTTTCTATTGTAGCTCACACACTCATTTGAACAAAACTCATCATTTCCTTTTATCATCGCTCTAATTTTACGCCATGAAGTTCAAAAAGTTTCCTGTCTGAAGTCTGGTATCACGGCAGCCTAGGGAGTATGTGTTTTAATTTTCTCTCACCTAGTCATCTCCGTGTGCTCCGGAGCCTGTGGGGACCTGAGCCGTTTGTTTTATGTGGCGCAAGTGTTCGTTTGGAGATCAAGAGCCAAACGAGCGCTGGATGAACACGAGACCTGTAAAAACCTCTTGTCAGCTTTAATAGAACAGTCCCCCACTGAGTACTGAAGAAATCTACACACACACACACACACACACACACACACACACACACACACACACACACACACCAAATAGAGACATTTATCTTTAGAGGAGTGGGGAGAGAATCCCAGAAAAGGACAGAGCTGCTGAGCACACAGCATCAGGGCTGTTCCTGTGTGATGGTTCAAATCAGATCACGTTTCATTTGTTCACTTTCTCACTGCAATCAACACATCATGTGTGTTAGGAAGAAACAGAAAAGCTGCAGACTCAGTCACTTGCTAGTGGGCATCGTTTGAATTTGAACGATTCTGGTTCTGATTCCAATTCCTCGTTTCGATTTCGGTTCCTGTCGATTCCCGATTCCTGATTCTTTCAGGAAGCAGGGTCCAAAAACGTTACATGTTTTAAATGAGCCAGCTGACCACAGGTCTTAGTTGATGAAATAATCTGAACTTCAACATTCATTTTGAAATGTAGCTGCTGTCAGTGACCATCTAACAGAATTAAAACATTAAAACTCTCAACAGACTAAATAGTGCAAAAAAGCAAAAATAATCTCACATCTTTGCGTGTTGAGATTTATTATTATTATTATTATTATTATTAATAATTTATTTATTTATTAGCCACATCGGCTCCTAGTGGGTGGAAATGGAGATTAGCTGCGTTTGACTGTTGATGCTCCGTGTGTTTTTATTTCTGCAGTGAGACATGAAAACTCACCTCACTCCACCCGGAGTTTGTTCTTCAAAACTCGTATTAAATCCACGCTGTTGACGCGTTTTAACGAGCTGCCTCCGTGTATTTTTCGTTGCAGGATGGAAAGTTTCCATCACTTTCACAGAGTAAAAGTTCGGCAGATGTGTTTGTTTACATTTTTGCTGCTGCGCGCTGCACAGTGTGAGGGGAGAGGGGGGAAGACATGATGCTGCACTCAGCGTCTCTGCGGCTGCAGTAGGAGAGACAGGTCAGCTGATCAGCAGGTATAGTCGGCTCTGAAAGGTGCTCATCAGAATTTGCACATCACGCTGTTTTCCGGTTAAAGTCATAATTTAGAACGCCTCCACAGGAGTGGTTCTCCTCTTATCTGTCAGAGCGTTTCTTCTCTGTGGCTGTCTCCAAGATTCGGTTCTCCTCCACCTCCCTCGTCCATGGTGTCCCACAAGGTTCTGTGCTGGGCCCTCTACTGTTCCTCCTCTATCTGCTCCCTCTCCAGCACATGCTGAGAAATCTCATACTGTCTTTATGCAGATGGCATTCAACTGTACATCTCCATCAAGACCCATGAGATGTCTACGCTGCAGCTGCACACCTTCTTAGACTCTATTAAAGCCATACTATGCAACTTTTTAATATTTTTAAATCATGTTCTTGAGCCAGTTTGTGCTAAAATGACCCTTTACAGGGTTAATGAAATGTCACTCAGACCCCACCGCCCTCTGTGGCCAGAATACTGTACTTGCAACTTCAGAGTGGCGGTCCGGTCTCTGTTTGACTTAGCAAAGTGGAGCTGACGTGCCTGGTGCTGCAGTCTGCTTCCAGCATGTTTCCTGCATGTTTTAGATCATGAACACAGCTGATGTGTTTGATTTAGTGATGAACCGCTCCTGTAGACACTAATGAAGGCTGAGGAGACGTTTCAGCTGTTAGATTAAGGTGTTAAAAAGATGAACGCACAGTGAGGAGAGAAGTTACACTTTTGGTTTCACTAACAGACATTAGGGGGAGCTAAAAGCAAGCAAAACTGCCAAGTGCTCCTTTAAAACCTGGATGGCTGGGAACTTTCTACAGCTGAATGAAGACCAGACTGAGATCCTCATCTGTGCTCCAGACAAGCTGGTTCCCAGAGTCAGAGACTCTCGTGGTCAGCTTGCTTCTCACACCAAACCCTCTGTCAGGAATCTTGGTGTGACCTTTGACCCAGCTCTCACCCTGGATTCTCATGTCAGTTCTCTTGTTCGCTCTTCTTGAACTTGAGATTGTTCTCCACACCTTCATCTCCTCACGCTTAGACTGCTGCAACTGGCTTTTCTCTTGTCTGAGCAGAACCTCCCTGAAGCGTCTACAGGTGGTCCAGAATGCCTGTGCTAGGCTGCTGACCAAGTCCTCCAAACACACCCACGTCACCCCGCTCCTCTTCCAGCTTCACTGGCTGCCGGTTAACTTCAGGGTTCATTTCCAGATCCTGGTTCTGGTTTTTAGGGTCTTCCATGGACAAGCACCATCATACATTGGTGATCTTCTCAGTCCCTACACCCCCAGCAGGTCCCTGAGGTCCAGTGATCAAAGCCTGCTGGTTGTGCAGCACCAGGCTAAAGACCAAAGGTGACAGATCATTTGCTGCTGTGGCCCCCAGACTCTGGAACTCTCTCCCCCTGAGCCTGAGATCAGTGGACTCAGTGGTCTCCTTTAAAAACTCACCTGTTCAGGTGGCTTTGGTGGGACCTCCTGCTGATTCTTCATCACTAGCTTCTCTTCATGCTGCTGTTTCTACCAATTCTGCCTCGAGATCCTGAATCCCCTTTACTTATTCGTTGTTGTCTTCCTTCTCAGTTTTTATTTTAAATTTTTCCATTTTTCCCATTTTTGACAATATTTTTAACAATTTTTTTATATTATATCGTATAATTATTGTTTCTTCTTGTGGAGATAATGTTTTGTCTTAGTGATCTGGTGGATGGAGTCTGATTTGTGATCATCTGTGTAGCTCACAGAATTTACAAGGAAGGACCAGAAAATGACTGACTTGATTTTGGGAGCATAGCCAGCTGAAGGACGTGTTTTATAAAAGGTTTATTTATGCTGCTCTTTGCCTAAAGTCAGGCTAAGCTCAGATCACATCAATCAGACTGGAGTGTAGTTTACTTTATCATCATCATCAACAATACCAATAAACAAAAACAACTGAGCAGGAGCGGTTAAAGAAGCCACCTCTCCTGTGACATAAGCAATTAAAGCAGTCTGGTTATTTGAACATTTCATTAATGGCTAAAATTTCCTTAGAATTATTAGAATGTTATAAAGGTGTGACTGGCATGTAGCCCCCCAGACACTTGTGAAATGTTATGTGTGGATAAATTAAAATTGAATATAATGTTAATGAACAAGAACAGAGTCTTTTATTCTTTCTAAATGATGGTAAATAAAATAAGATGACATGAAACTGTGTTAGTGCAGTGATCTCTTCTAGGAGGGTCGGCTCTACTTTGTTGAACAGTTTCATGTGTGACTCAATTCTATAAAAATGTCTCTGAAAATATTATTTTAACACCCATATGACATAAAATGATGCTTTGAACAGAGAGCTTCACAGGCTCAGACCTGGTGCTATCACTTGCCAGTCAAGTAAAATGACACACACACACACACACACACACACACACACACACACACACACACACACACAGTAGACTGGTGTGTGAGGATGAAAACGATACTTGTAGTCTGGTAATTAATTGGAGCCCTCTTGGCTGCAGCGGCCCCTCCTGCCTCCTGTTAATCATTAACGCTGTTTGTCTTCTAGCACTCGGATGAAACACTCTCTGAAAATATGATCAAGAAGTCTCCGACAAGTTGTGATGCTTTCCCAGACTGGCAGATGTCGATGGTTTGGAGCAACAAAAACATACATAAACAGAATCTTCCTGAAACGTTTTAAATCCACTTTTTCTCCATGAAACATTGAGCGGTTTTCATATGGAAATGTTTATACTGTTGGCTTAAGTTCAACTCAGCTGTCATTGCTTGGCAGTGATCCTCATGGCCACTCAGGCGAGAGGTGAAATTTGAAGGCGATGGCATTAATGCCTCCCTGGGGTCCAAATCCCTTCACTTCACCAGGGTGACTTCTAAACAAATGCTTCCTCTGGTGTCAGAACATGTTAGGCCCCGTTTTCCTGCTCTGGATGTTGAAATATTATGCCCTCAAACCCTAATGGCCAAATAATTCACATTTTTTCTTTTAACAAGGGCAGTGCCCATATGGCAGCACTTTTAGAGGTTTGAATGTTGGTCCACAGTGACAGAAACTGCTTAAGGCTCCAGAGATAAGTCTAAGTAAAACACACAGCACACACAGAGCTGTTATAACAAATGTGATGTGGAATGTAAGTCGGTGTGAAGGAAGAATTGGCAAGTCATGTTAAAACTCACTGAATCCACGTAGACACCAGTCAGTTTAAACATAACAACACGTTAGAGGGTCTTCAGCTGAATCGGCCCACTGGGTCAGAGGTCAAAGTATATAGTGTTGGAACAAAGGCCAACAGTAGACATGTAATCATGGTTCCTAAGGTTGTTCTGCCCTGGTAACTGGTTCTAGTCAGTTAGGGGACATATCACGCTGCTACATCAAGTCTCAGTAAGAAACGTCCTGCTGAATGAACATTTTGTTATGATTCAGGTGTAAACTTGTCTTTTGTTTTGCTTTTTTAACATTTCGGTCCTCCGTCTTGTTGGGATTTTAACTCACAAAAGAATGTTTAAGCTAAATGTGTTCACTGGAGGCTAAGAGTAAAATAAAGGTTTCTTCTG
This sequence comes from Aphyosemion australe, assembly GCA_006937985.1. Lineage (NCBI taxonomy): Eukaryota > Metazoa > Chordata > Actinopteri > Cyprinodontiformes > Nothobranchiidae > Aphyosemion > Aphyosemion australe. The sequence goes on along the minus strand of SSNS01000400.1, from coordinate 470,500 downwards.
CTCAAAAAAAAAAAGTTAGGGAACTAAAGCATGAGAGGAGGACCCTCCTTCAGGCTTCTGTTTACCAAATGCAATGGCTCCTCCCACAAATCAGCTAAAACAGATTGGAATAATAGCAACAGAATTCCCAATATGACAAACGGAATCAGCCAAAGACCTGCAGATCTGAGGAACCGTGTGTTGGAGCATCCAGCTGTTTGCTGCTCTTACGTTTAACGGTTTCCGTCATGTTCAACATCCGGACATGCATGATGTAGGAAAACATCTTCATAATAAACGCAGCATTAATGGGTCATTAAAACTGTAAGTAAACAGCTACGCAACCATCACCCTGACTTGATCCATCACAGATAAGTTAATAACACTCTTCAGAGGACCCGGGTTCGAACTCAGGCTGGGACAAAGAATAACATCCAGTGAAAGTTCTCAGGTAAGGTTCCCACTGTACCAAAATTAAGAAAAAAAAATGTCCGATGCAAATGATAATCAGTAAGATGAAGTATTCTATTTATTATTATTATTATTATTAATAAATGTAAAAACTACATTTTATTTTATAGTGTAGCTAAGACATTCACTGACGGTCATTAAACTTCCAAATAAGATGCACGAAAGACGTAATTCACGTCCAGAAAAGACGTCGGTTCAACTTTCATTTTGGAACTATTTTTCAACCTTGGCGGGACGTGTCGGACTGACATCCATTCGACGTACGAATGTTTGCTGGGTAGAGACGCTGTTTCTTATATTTGGAAACCCGTGGACTCGCGGTCCGGAGAGGCTGGAGTTTTTACAGCCTCCACGAACAATAGTTGAACGCAATCCTAAACTAGTGAACACACACACTGACTGGATAACACGACCTCTCTACCCTAAAACTCTCCACACTGAGCTGAGGCAGCGCCTAGCTTAGAAATCCCTCTGGTTACGTCAGAGGTTAAGATTTAGAACAAAGAGCGTTTTTAGAAGCTTTGCTGAAAAAAGGACACTTTTACTCAAAAACTGTGCTGTTATGTATTTAAAAAAAAAAAAAAAAGAATAAGCGTTTAAAATAGTATTTTTTTAGACAGCATTTTATATGAAAAAAATAATAACCTGTAATTTGCTGTTTAAACATCATCACAATTATTTTTCCCTCTCTCTTTCTCTGTGAAGGATGTATTTGATCCACTATTGTTTTTGATTAATCAATAAATTCAACATGAAAAGATATATATACATATTTTCATGTTTAGGACCGCTGGATTCTGTTGAGGAGACGTGTGAAAGGAGGATGATGGGGAAGATGACCTCCATCTTAAGAAACCCCTCCCACCCACTGCACTCCACTGTGGAGATCATGGACAGCTCCTCCAGAGGTAGACTGAGACATCCCAGATGTAAAACTGAGCGCTATCGTAGATCCTTCATCCCCTCTGCTGTAAGAGTGTATAACTCCTCAGTTTAAGCTGTACTGGTATCATCCTGGTACACAATAACACCAATGCAATATTCATGTGTTCTATACTTGTGCAATACCGGATTCACATTGTTGTCTGTGTCTCTTACAGTATGCTGCATAGTGCTGGTACCAAGTTTGTTTTTATTTTTTATTTGTGTTTTTTTTTTAGTGATCTAAGATTACAATACTAGATTACTGCCTATGTGTATATAGATGTATCCTTGCTTTTTTTTTTATCTTCTTCTAATTAATTATGCTGATTTAATTTCATAAATTGTAATTTTTCAGGTCCTAGAGCTTTTGAAACATCAGGGGCGGAGTGCACCAGCTGGTCATACGCCCGGGCGTAACCTTAAGTCCGACGTAGATTTGAAAGTTGCGACCAGCTCGTTGTTAAGACGAGTGCACCACTCAGGCGTGAGCCCTTCAGCCGCTACGCCCAGGTGTAACCTTTACGACTAGTGTGGACCAGGCGTAAGTTGGAAGATCTAGGCCTAGAGTTATTTTATGAAGGTGTAAATAAGCAACAGCCTACATGTGCAGATGGAGAAGCTAACCTGACACAGTAGAGATTCCCCGGGGCTGCAGCCGATGAATTTGTTCATTCCTGTGCGTGAGTTTAAGCACTATATTATTAGAGAGTCGTGTACGGTCTATATTACCAACAACAACAATAATAATCCATATGAGCCTGATCATTTTCCTGGTTGTAGCGTTCTCGTGCTGAGGACGTGAACTCAGCACAGAGCTCATCCTCTCACAATCTTTTCATTGGGTAACACATCCGGGGCTGAACAACGCCATTAAGGCCAACAAAAGCAGATTAATCCGCTCCAAAAATATCTATAATCATAGAGCTATATGGTGAAGCTTTTGGAAGAGGACCTCCCACCAGTTTGGGGATTTTTAAGAGCAGATTGGTGTTTTTTTTTGCACTTGACAGGAGATCTTTCCTCAGCTGTACGCACTCAGCCGTCACTCGTTATTGATGGCTACCGTGATCATATTCTAAACAGCGGCTTTTTGGTTTTGTTTTGTTTTTTCATATTTGTGACGTTAAATTCAGTATAAACTTGCCTCCCTCTTCCATCCTTGCAGCCCTTGGGCAGATGCGTTGCTGGGCAATGAGCACAGCAACGCTTGTATCCTCGTGAACACGCACGATACGACCAGGTGCAGCTGCGACTGGTCCTAGTCTGAGTTGGTTTACTGGGCTCTGACGCCAGTCCTTACGTCTGACTTAGCAAAGTCAGACTTAGCTAGGTCAGACGTAAGAGGTTTAAGTTACGACCAGCTGGTGCACTTGGCTCCTGATGTTACACATTTCTGGATGAGCTATGTTGGGCCACTCATCAGCTAAAATGGATCATTTCATCCATGTGGTGAAGCTTTTTAATTTTTTGTTACCACAACAATACATTCAAACTAAAAAGTATTTTAGGCTCTTTATTCTTTTGAGTGTATGTTGCAAATAATCATTTCACATTGTCTCACTACCTAGACACTGACCCAACTTAGAGTGATTCTTAAACTTCATCAGGGTTGCATGGACATCAGACAGAGGAGTGCTGCTCATGTCTGGTGGTGTGTCAGACCAACCAGAACCTCCCCACTAACCCAAGACCACATACCAGTCTGGGTAGGCATTGGTGCCAAAGGCCCATGATGCTGCATCAAGTCTCTTCCCTCAAAACTCTGCGTATGTGTCTGAGTGTCTATGAGTGACATTTAGGCTCTTTCACTACCTTTATGTTGGCCTCAATGAGAAAACCGCACAGACCGGCACCTCAGCCAAGAGTTGCTGATGACTCTCTTTACCCATGGCTGTACATAGGGTTGGTGAAATCACAAACGCACATAGAAATACACATAGAAATACACATAGAAATACACAGATAAATACACAGATAAATACACAGCACAGCAATTAGGAACAACCAACTGGCACAGGTGGCTGTAAAGATATACGCTGCTCAAAATAATAAAGGGAACACAAAAATAAGACATCCTACATCTGAATGAATGAAATATTCTCATTAAATATTTCATAGCTGAATGTGAATGATCAATGGAAATCAGATTCATCAACCCATGGAGGTCTGGATTTGGAGTCCCACTCAAAACTAAAGTGTAAAAACACACTACAGGCTGATCCAGCTTTGATGTAATGTCCTTAAAACAAGTCAGAATGAGGCTCAGTAGTGGGTGTGGCCTCCACGTGTCTGTATGACCTCCCTACAACGCCTGGGCATGCTCCTGATGAGGTGGTAGATGGTCTCCTGAGGGTTCTCCTCCCAGACCTGAACTAAAGCATCCACCAACTCCTGGACAGTCTGTGGTGCAACGTGGCGTTGGTGGATGGAGGAGACATGATGTCCCAGATGTGCTCAGTTGGATTCAGGTCTGGGTAATGGGCGGGCCAGTCCATAGCATCAATGCCTTCATCTTGCAGGAACAGCTGACACACTCTAGCCACATGAGGTCTAGCATTGTCTTGCATTAGGAGGAACCCAGGGCCAACCGCACCAGCATATGGTCTCACAAGGGTCTGAGGATCTCATCTCGGTACCTAATGGCAGTCAGGCTACCTCTGGTGAGCACATGGAGAGCTGTGCGCCCCCCCAAAGAAATGCCACCCCACACCATTACTGACCCACTGCCAAACTGGTCATGCTGGAGGATGTTGCAGGCAGCAGAACGTTCTCCACGGCGTCTCCAGACTCAGTCTGCCAGAAAGCAGGAACTGAGAAGTGGTCTGTGGTCAACATCTGCAGAACCACTCCCTTATTGGGAATGTCCTGCTAATTCCCTATAATGTCCACCTGTTGTCTATTCCACTTGCACAACAGCAGGTGAAACTGATTGTCCATCGTGTTTCTTCCTAAGTGGACAGTTTGGTTGCACAGATGATGACTGACTTCAAGTTAAACTGTGCTGTTTAAGTGTTCCCTTTATTTTGTTGAGCAGTGTATTTGAAGCCATACGCCTGGAGGACAGAGCGATGAAAGATACCCAGTAAGAAACTCAGTGCAGCAGAATAAAGCATAATCTGTAACAGCAAATTAAAGTTAAGTTTCTTTCTTTTATGAAATATTAAAATAAATGTAGTTGGACAAATTGGTTCAACATCAGTTTGTTGTTTCAGCATTTATCTATTTTAAATCACTGCTTTTTGATAATCAGCTGTGAAAGAAAAGTTAAATCCACCTTTACTCTTGAGGGCCTGTAGCTCACAGCTCTTAGTGGTGAACAGATCACATGAGGCTGAAACGTTTTGTTCCAAGCTGACATTATTACAACAACTGGTGTTTGTAGAGTTGTTGGTCATTTGTGATCCCTCCCAGTTAAATTCTAACAGACTCTGACTGTTCATTCAGGGCCTTAAAGGGGACATATAAAGCAAAACTCACCTTTTTATCCTCCTATCCATCCTCCTACCTCTATAAACACCCAATGTGAAAAAAGTCCATCCATCTGTTTTCTCTCAATGTTTGCTTTCAGGAATCATTTGCTTTTAAAAGAAAAAGCCCCTTGTGACGTCACAATAGAACTCCCCCTCACCTGTCGATGCTGGAGGAGCAGCAGCTCTACTCCAAGCCCCTCCGAGATATCAAAGCTTCTTCAGGGTGGGCGTGGCCAGCTCCAAGGTCAAGGTCAGCTTTATTTATAGAGCACATTTACTGTTGCTAATGCGTGAAAAAAATGAAACATATTAAGAAGTTAAAAAACAAAGAAATAATAAAAGCATGATTAAAATAACAGGTTTAGTGTAGGTTGTCAGTAGATCGTCTATGTATTGCGGGGCTAGGCCATGGAGAGATCTAAACACAAAGAGCCACACTTGAACCTGGATCCTGTAACGTACGAGAAGCCAGTGAAGGTAAGCAAGCACCGGAGTGATATGATTGCACTTCCTTGTACCAGTTAACAAACATGCTGCTGCATTTTGGACCAACTAGGTGATTTAAAGAGTGTTCCAGGCCATAATAGAGGGAGGTCCAGTAGTCCAACTGACAAAGAGATAAACAGACGATAACATGTTCAAAGACATTTGCAGGTAGTTATTGTTTGATCTTTGCCAGGTGTGTTAAATGATAAAAACAGACGGGACCACTGCCCTCACCTGTCTATCAAGCTTAAAGGAACCATCCAAAAAGACCCCAAGGTGTTTTTGATAGGGCTTTATAAAGGCTGAGAAGAAACCAAAGGGGCTCACAACGCCAGCTCCAGCTTGCTGGTTTCAGCTTGTGACCTGAAGTGGCTCAATCTGCTTTATGTGAGAGGGATCTACTGTAGAAAATGTCCCCTTTACTGTGGTGAAACAGTGAATGGTCCACTCTTCTATAGCACCTTTATGACTGACTCGCTGCTGCCCGAGCATCTTCTAGTCCTCATTGTTGTTAAATGACTTAAAGAGAAAAAAACACCTAATGAGTTTGTTAGACCTCAACGTTTAACATTATAAACCTAAGAAATAATGTCATTTTTACTTTTGTTTTACCTGACAATAAATGGGGACCTTTCAGAATAAAAACAAAAACAAGACCTTAATTACCAGGTGAGGTTGGAAGCGGAAGGGGTCAACACACACACACACACACGCACGAGTTTTAAAATGGCATGAGATCAAATCTCTTCTGCTTCCCTCAGATATGCAGAATGATTTTTGTCTGTTAAAAAACGCTCAGATTTATTGTTAACAGGAAGTTACAAACAGTAATATGAGAGAGGAAGTAAGGAAATGTGGGCGGGGCTACTACAAGCTTTCAAACTGGTGAGGTGTATGTGTGTGTGTGTGTGTGTGTGTGTGTGTGCACGCAATTGCGTGTGTGTGTGTGTGTGTGTGTGTGTGTGTGTGTGTGGTTTTAGTGCCACAGGGTTTCTTGTCACGAACCTGAAATGAAATAATTCTACGTTACTTCTGTTTCTCTCATGTTGAGAAAAGTAATTTAAGGCCAGTGAGTTCTGACCCGAAGGCCCAACTCACCACTGCCTTCCTGAGCTGTGTGTGTGTGCGTGCGTATGTGTGTGTGTGTGTGTGTGTGAAGCCCTCACAGACCTGAGGTTAGTCTGTCCCAGTGGTGATTTTAAACAGCTGTGTCCCTCACATCTTCAGGCACAATCGTGCACGTGAAAACACGCCAATAATAAACTAAACGGACTGAGTGACGTGGAAGCATCCTGAAACATGTGGGATGGCAAAATCACAAAGGTGGAGAAACCTTGATGCCCCAGACGTCTGAATTTAAACCGCTGACAGAAGCATTATGAACATTATCAGTGTGTGTCTCCATCAGGTTCATGTTAGTTTAAACTGAGCTAGTTGTGATTTCTATCTACTAGAAAACTAGAAAACTATAATTGAGCAAATTGCACCTAAATATATTGAGCCTTCCTGCAATAAACTACCACCAGTTCTTTATTCTTTCAAACAGTTAAAATTTAGTGTATGATGTGCATGTTTATTCGTTTTTATAAAGCACTGACTTTTCTGTTCCTGCTGATAAAATTGCTCTCGTCATAGTAGAGGTGGCTTTATGAGACCTTACGGTCTCGTTAATCTCTCCTGCAAAGTTGTGATGCCTTTGCACCATATGTTTGTGAGAAGAATGATTTTCCGCCAACCTGCTACAGATGTATCACCTGGTGACTCTCTAACGGGACGGAGATCCAGGTTTGACCTGCAGCAGATCCACAACGGGTCTCAGTAGCTGAGGGAATCCTAGTGATCCTGCAAATGTATAATATATAATATTATAAATGTCAGGTGGGCTTCTGTGTGCGCGTTGTGTGTGTGTGTGTGTGTCTGCGCGAGTGTGAGATCCCATTGGGGGAGTCTGTGAGCTCTAGGGTCGTGGGGTCATGCTGTGGTTAGTAAGGTCAAGAAGAGCCAAGTTACTGACTAATTAGATCACACATCCTGCTTCCAGGCCAAACAAGCACACACGCCTGCGCACGCGCACACACACACACACATACACACACACACAAATCCAGTCCTCTCTCTGTGTGTGTGTGTGTGTGTGTGTGTGTGTGCGTGTGTGTGTGTGTGTGTGTGTGTGTGTGTGTGTGTGTGTGTGTGTGTGTGTGAGTGTGTGTTTACAGGGACAGGAAGAGACCGGACCAGCTGACCTAACACCTGTGGGTCACACAGACACGTTTCCACCTCCCTGCTCAGACAACAGGCTGGCTAATGAGCTAAACAGACGTGTGGCGTCTAACTCTTTATACAAAAACACAAAAAGATTCAGAAGGCAGTTCCAATACGGTGAAACCCTCTGCTGAAATGATTCATCCCTGCTGATGATTCATACATGACAATGATTTTTGATTCAATACAATTCATCAGACTATTTAAAACGATTCAACACATTACTAACAATTTACAAGCCCACATCTGGTTAAAGAGCAAGTTGCAGGTTAGAGACTCCCTTAAACAAATGTTTAGAGAAACATAATAGAAACTCATTCTAAATAAAAATTTACACATGCATAAATTATTTAGGCTTTTAGTCATTTTTGTGAGTAAATGTTTTTTCAGCCAAACCAACGTGACGTCAGCAGAGGGAATCCTAGCTTAATCCAGAGACAAATATGGATTTTCCTCTGACACAGAGGAAACTTTAAATGTTTATAATTATACTTATGATGGACCACAACCATAAAGTCATGAGCCTGCTGCACGTCTCAGAGAGCAGAGACAAGCCAGAGGGAGAACCGATCGGCCAAAGCAGAGAGATTGAGCTGTGATGTGAGGAGAAGCAGCGAGGGAGCAGCAGGTGTCTTGGTGAGTTAACGATGTTAGCTTAAACTCGTGTGCTAGCATCACAATATAGTACAGATTACTATCATGTAGCAGACAATTAAAATAGTATCGCTCAGTTAATATAACATTAATACTTGACAATAATGAACTAATGAGCGTCTGTCAGCGGTCTCATACTCGTTAATATCTGTTCACGTAGCGTAGTTTAGCACTTTAGAGAGAGAGAGAGAGAGAGAGAGAGAGAGAGAGAGAGAGAGAGAGATGACCTACACATTTTCCTGAGACGCCTTTGCTTGTGTGGTCCAATGAAGCCATGACCACAGCTGAGGAGAGCATGTGCTGAGCGAGGTAGATGCCTACAGGAGTTTAGTGACTAGCACCACCCCCAGGCTTGAGGTGCGGGTCTGACTCAGCATCCAGGGTTTAAGGCATGCTGCCTGAATCCTACATGCACTACAGGCAGGGGCACAGACCCCTCCAGGCCAGCAAACATGAGGATGTTTCAGGCAAAAATCAAGTATTTATTTACTCGATTTAATTTTTTATTTTATTCATATTTTTAAAAAGAAATGTATTGTATATTTATTACTAAGATTATAATGGAAGGCATTGGTACTGTTTAAGGGTGCAGTACATGTAAATATGTTATTTTCACTCTGTCCTGACGATGGGGGGGGGGGGGGGGGGGGGGGGGGGGGGGGGAGACTTCGCTCTCTCCAGCCACTTGGGCCAGCGCTTCTGGGGGTAATCCCAAAATCCCAAGGCGTTCCCTGGCTAGCTGAGAAACATAGTCCCTCCAGCGTGTCCTGGGTCTTCCTTTAGGTCAGTGGTTCTCAAATACTTTTGGTGAAGCCCCCCCTAGGATACATGGATTGTTTCGCGCCCCCTCTCAATGTGGGGGGGTGGGGGGTGGGGGAGGGGTGGGGGGGGTTGCACAATGTTCATTGTGTACAGTAAGATTGTTTTATAGATATCTGGAATGTTAATTTCTGCTAGGAACAATAGAATTATAGATTTCTGACTACATATCCAGTCTGGAATAAATATTAAAACGGCTTGCCATATCACGCGCTGATAGTTCGTCACTGAATGTCGGGAGGTAGGGGAAAGTGCGGGGGTATGATCTTGATGCCAGAGCAGGGGTGAGAGTGTGGTTGGGCGAGTAGACAAATTATTCAACCATCTATGATTGGCTGAGTCATTCAACGATTGTTTTTATAGAGGCGATTTGTTTATTTATGTGTCCGTGAGTAAGTGTGTTAATGATTCATGCAGGTGCGCAGATATTTTACCCGTTACCACAGAATCCATCGTGGAGGTAACATCATGGAATGATTCACATCGGAGCGTCTGTGTTATTCTCCGCATCTGACAGTGCGCACAAAGCGGCGCGCAATAGGAGCTCAGAGCGCGTCTGACAGACCTGTGGACAAGAGCGCAAATGTCGAGAGCTTCTAGATCTGGAAAGTGGAAACCCTTCTTTCAGAGAGTCTGGTAGACTTCTGGTCGTTTCTTTTGGAGAAATGTTTCCTGACTTTAAAACTCTGGCTGAAGTAGAATTCGTTACTCCAGTAGCTGCTTGGATCCAGCGTGTCAGCGGAGCTCTGAATAATCAGAACAACATTTAAAAAGCCATGAGTCTGTCTGAGGCAAACGTCCAGAACCTCGTTAGCCTCTTCAGCAGCTCCATAGAGACATCTGATTACGCACAAGCAGGTGACCATCAGGTTTACGCCGGAGCAGAAGGAATGTGCGTTGGGGCCGCAGCAGGTGAAATGTTGATCATTTAAGTGAAATTGTTTAATTGCATTGTTTCTATGTTACTGGGGCACTCTGGTCAGCTTGTGTGGACTAAATATTAATTAAAATGAATGACTATTTAACGGTTTTATTGAATGTTTATTATTATTATTTTTAAAATGAAAGTGAAGGGAAAATGGATCATGCGGCCTCTGGCTGCGAGCAAATGCGCCCAGCTTAGCGTGTCCAAATGCAGCAGCGATTCTTTCAATTTCTCATATATGAAAGAAAGGAAGTTATGTTAAAAAACATTTTATTTAAACAAAATACCACTATGGTGGGCACCGCAGGGAAACAAGATGAGACTTCTTTTTAACATAACCTGTTTAATACAGGCCGTTCATACGTCACTCTAACAAACAACAAATATAAAGCGAAACAAAAAGTAAAAAAAATCTAAATTTCTCTTCCATCTAACACATGCACCTTGCCTTTCCATTAAATAAAATTCATGTTTGGACTTTTTCTGTGTTCAAAAATCAGTCTGTGATCCTCATTTATTGGACTGACAGTGGAGGTTGGAATACCCTTGTATTCTCCGTGGGGAGGCTCCGAGCGGGGTGGGGCGGGGGGGTCGGGTGCGTCTGCCGCGATCCCCCTGCTCTTCTCCCAAGGGGGGCGCGCCCCACTAATTGAGAACCACTGCTTTAGGTCTTCTCCTAGTTGGATAAGGCCAGAAAACCTCACCAGGGAGGCGTCCAGGAGGCATCCTAATCAGATGCCCGAGCCACCTCAACTGGCTCCTCTCGATGTGGAGGAGCAGCGGGTCTACTCCGAGCCCCTCCCGGATGACCGACCTTCTCACCCTATCTCTAAGCGAGAGCCCAGACACCCTGCAGAGAAAACTCATTTCGGCCGCTTGTATCCACAATCTCGTTCTTTCGGTCACTACCCAAAGCTCGTGACCATAGGTGAGGGTAGGAACGTAGATCGACCAGTAAATCGAGAGCTTCGCCTTCCAGCTCAGCTCTCTCTTCACCACGACAGACCGGTACAACGCCCCCATCACTGCAGACGCAGCACCAATCCACCTATCAATCTTGAGCTCCATCTTTCCCTCACTTGTGTGAATCTCACCTTGTCCCATACACTAATCAACTGCTCATCACTTTCAATATCAACCTGTCCAAAATTATCATTACTCACACTATTTCATTCCGCAATGTCAACAATATAAATGCTGACACCTTTTCCTCTGACATCAATAATCTTCCCAGCCCTAATGCCAACTATTCCCCTGATGAACTGGTCTCCCACTACAACAGCAACCCTTCTGAATATCCATTTCCCCTGAAAACCAGATCTGTTTCCTTCACCTGCTTATCACCATGGTTCACCCCTGCTCTCCGTCAGCTCAAAGCTAAAGGACATCAACTAGAACAACTCTACAATAGAACTGGACTTGCCATACACAAATATTCATATATAAACTTACCTTCATGAATAAAGACAATTAGGCACTTGTACACTGAACAAAAATATAAATGCAACATTTGTTTTTTTCTCCCATTTTTCATGGGCTGAACTCAAACATCTGAAACTTTGTCCACATGCACAAAACACCCATGACTCTCATATTGTTGTGAAATCTGTCTACATGTGTGTTAGTGAGCACTTTTCCTTTACCAAGATGATCCATCCCACCTAACAAGGTGTGGCATATCAAGGGGCTGATTAGACAGCATGAATAATGTCCAGGTGTGCCTTAGACTGCCCACAATAAAAGGACACCCTGAAATGTGCAGTTTCATCAAACAGCACAATGCCACAGATGTCGCAACCTTTGAGGGAGCGTGCAATCGGCATGAGGACTGCAGGTACTGGTATGGGCAGGCGTATGTTATGGACAACGAACACAGGTGCATTTTATTGATGGCATTTTGAATTCACAGAGGTACTGTGACGAGTTCCTGAGGCCGATTGTTGTACCATTCATCCATGACCATCCCCTCATGTTGCAGCATGATAACGCACGGCCCCATATTGCAAGGATCTGTACACAATTCCTGGAAGCTGAAAACATCCCAGTTCTTGCATGGCCAGCATCACCAGACATGTCACCCATTGAGCATGTTTGGGATGCTCTGGATCGGCGTAGACGACAGCGTGTTCCAGTTCCTGCCGATACTCAGCAACTTCACACAGATATTGAAGAGGAGTGGACCAACATTCCACAGGCCACAATCAACAACCTGATCAACTCTATGCGATGGAGATGTGTTGCCCTGTGTGAGGCAAATGGTGGCCGCACCAGATACTGACTGGTTGTCTGCCCCACCACCCCCCATAAAGCAAAACCGTGTACATTTCAGGGTGTCCTTTTATTGTGGGCAGTCTAAGGCACACCTGGACATTATTCATGCTGTCTAATCAGCCCCTTGATATGCCACACCTCTGAGGTGGGATGGATGATCTTGGTAAAGGAAAAGTGCTCACTAACACATGTAGACAGATTTCACAACAATATGTGAGTCATGGGTGTTTTGTGCATGTGGACAAAGTTTCAGATTTTTGAGTTCAGCCCATGAAAAATGGGAGCAAAAACAAAAGTGTTGTGTTTATATTTTTGTTCAGTGTAAAAGTGCCCAATTGTCTTTATTCATGAAGGTAAGTTTATATATGAAGGGGATGGAAACCTCGGGTAGCCAACAGCATAACACTTCACCATCACTGGTTGGAGCCACCTCTCTGTTGCATTTGTTGTTAAAATGCAGAGCAGCCAACAGAAGTCATTAATAAATCAGAACGTAAAAACATCATGTAGAAAAATTTAAACTTATTTTCTAGCATAGTGGCTGTCTCCATCTTGTTTTTCTCCTTCATGCCAGTCAGACTGACACACAACTCACCAAACCACAAAAATCACACGCAAGCACAAATATTCTGTACCTGGTTCCAGCCACTCTTTGTTCCTTGCTTCTCCATCAAGAGGTGGATGTTGAAAAAGCAGGTGTGTCATGTTGGGTAATGTCCTGATCATGGTTTACCACGCTTTTCCACTTGGCCACCACCACATCTGGATCTCCATCAAGAGTTGAAGCAGCAGACCAGTAGAGGTGGTTAATGACAGCTGGCCTCCACAGCTTTAGAGCTTCACCTTCTCCTTTGAAGAAGCATTCAAAGCTTCAGAACAGAAACACAAAATGTAAAAATAAATGTGAGTATAGAGAACCCAAACAAAAGAATCATCATCAGGATACATACTTTTGCCAATATGCCAGATGTCAAAAAAAGACGTGTTCCTCTTGGACACAATTCCTCCTGAACCCACTTAACAACCTGAAATAGGGGACCTAGCACATTAATTTTTAATATTTTCATTTAATTTCAGTTTTACAGTCAGATCTTGGTCTGCATTGCCGGCAGTAAGTCGATCTTGTTCCCAGTGAGAGTTGGACTCTAGGTGCAGTCAAGGTGGTGAGGGGATCTGTTTTGGTGGCCTAAAGATCAAGTCTCTGCTTTTTGCAGATGATGTGGTCCTGTTGGCTTCATCAGACCACGATGTCCGGCTTTCACTGGAGCAGTTCACAGCCGAGTGTGAAGCAGCTGGGATGAGAATCAGCTCCTCTAAATCCAAGACCATGGTCTTGAGTCAGAAAAGGGTAGAATGCCTTCTCCAGGTCAGGGACCAGGTCCTGCCCCAAGTGGAGGAGTTTAAGTATCTTGGGGTCTTGTTCACAAGTGAGGGAAAGATGGAGATTGATAATTGGATTGGTGCTGCATCTGCAGTGATGCAGGCGTTGTACCGGTCTGTTGTGGTGAAGAGAGAGCTGAGCTGGAAGGCGAAGCTCTCGATTTAGCAGTCGATCTACATTCCTACCCTCACCTATGGTCACAAGCTTTGGGTAGTGACCGAAAGAATGAGATCATGGATACAAGCGTAAGAAATGAGTTTTGTCTGCAGGGTGGCTGGTCCCTCCCTTAGAGATAGGGTGAGAAGCTCGGTCATCTGGGAGTAGACCCGCTCCTCCACATCAAGAGGAGCCAGTTGAGGTGACTCGGGCATCTGGTTAGGATGCCTCCTGGACGCCTCCCTGGTGAGGTTTTCTGGGCACGTCCAACCGGGAGGAGACCCAAAGGAAGACCCAGGACACGCTGGAGGGACTATGTTTCTCAGCTTGCTAGGGAACGCCTTGGGATTCCCGAGGAGCTGGCCCAAGTGGCTGGGGAGAGGGAAGTCTGGGCCTCCCTCCTTAGGCTGCTGCCCCCGGATAAGTGGAGGATAATGCATAGATAATGGAATGGATGGACATATTTTTATTGCTACAATACTCTGTTGAAATAATTTGAAAAAAGAACCATCAATGTGATTGTTTGCAAAATGCAAAACATTTTCAACCTTAATGTTAGACAGTCACTCTGCTCAGAAAATGTAATCAACAAAATTAGAAAATTAATATAATTATTACGAATTATTATGAAACACCGTAAACATCAGAAAACGATCCATAAGGGACTATTATGAGAGCTGTTGTAGCCTAATGTTACTGTTCTTTTAAGAGGGAAATGAAAGTGAACCTTGGAGATGAAGAAAAATGTGGGTTATTCCAGCTGTTGTTAGACTACTCTAATAAAGTTAAAGTCCCTTTAGTTGTCACACACACTGGTGTGTGTGACATTTGTTCTTCACATTTGACCCATCCCCTGGGGGAGCGGTGAGCTGCAGCTGTGTCCGCGCTGGGGAACCATTTGGTGGTTTAACCCATAGATATCATATATATCACTAGATGCCTTACCCGCAGTCTTCGTCGATTGGACGAACGTCCCTACGCGGCGGCCATCTTACCTCGGACAGCTGCCCCCTTTCGTAACATTGGTGTCAATGGTGAATGTACTATTTAAATAACTCTAACTTGCTCAATTTTTAACCGAATTTCAAACGGGTTGGTTTGTTATAAGCGCCAGAGATGTGGCTATGAAATATGACAGATTTGGCCCGTTAATTTAAAAATGTTAAAGTATGTTCTATCAAGCCTATGTGTCATAAGGTTTGTAATAATGCAACCCGCTTGTAAATCCGTTAATATTTCATCGAGTTAAGAGTGTTTTGGTTTAAGTTGTTCACTCACCTTCCATCTGCTACCATTGAGAACGGAACGTAAGCTGTCCGAGGTAAGATGGCCGCCGTGTAGGGACGCTGTCGACTCCCAGTTAAGGCATCTAGTGATATATATGAAATCTAGGTTTAACCCCCCAATCCAACCCCTTAGTGCTGAGTGTCAAGCGAGGAGGCATTGGGTCCCATTTTTTCAAAGTCTTTGGTATGACCCGACCGGGATTTGAACCCCGATCTCCCAGTACTAGGGCAGAGACTCATGCCACTAGGCCACTGAGCAGGTAAACCACTGTTAAGGGCAAATGTCATTCTGTCTGGTGTATTTAGTTCTGCACAAATGTTACAATAATACCAAATTTTCTTAAATTGCCTCGCTTAAAGCTTCCTGTGTGCAGAAAAATTAAAATGCTCAGAAGAATGCGCTGCTGCTTTAGAGACCATAGACCATACCGTGTTGCAGACTCCATGTGTGCAAATTGTCAACAGTCTGCAGTTTGTGGTTTTCAGCAACTTTTTTTTATTTTGGCAAGAGGAAGCATGTGGGTAAATATGTCTGACGATGGTTGGTTTTTCTAACTGCGGATGTGCACCTCACTTCTATACTAACGCTAAAAGATGCTGATGGTGCCTTCAGTGAGCCTCAAAAAACAAAGACATAGCAGGTAAACTATGGAGTAATCGATGTAACCATGGTTTTTACTGATGAGACACACTAGGAAAGATACATTGCGATTTAGCCATCAATTGTATCCGATGCACGCTACCGGTACCGTCACATCGCTAAAGTCATGAACAAATCACCGGCTCAGATCAGTGAATCTCTCCATCCCTATAGTGCACGTATGTGGTGACGAGCTGAATAACTGAAAACCTGACCCTCGACATCCTTAGATAAGCTGCATAAAGTAAAAATAGGAAATAAAACACCACCAAGCCTGGATTTAACTCTACAGTGACCGACCCTTTTGGGGAACATTTAGCTCATAATTCCTGAAGCAGACGGGCCCTTTGGGGTCTGATTCCTCAGAACTAAGAGTTTAAAGAATCTCTGGATGGAAGACAATATTCTGACTAAACTAAATCAAATAGTTAGTTCCAGTAAAACATTAGAACTTGTTTCTAGGTCAGCTTCAGGTAAATCAAGGTGAGGAGGAAATTAGGAGTTATTATCAACTCTCTCATAGAAGACAACTGACTTTCTTCAAGACTACACCTAAATTCTGCTTCATGCATAAAAGCTGGAGGTTAAACAGTAATCTTGTATAAAATGTGAATAAAAATATCTCGTTTTATGACTTTTGGAAATCTGGTCTGTGAGCTGACAGCCAATGGACCAATAAGAAGGAAGCTGCAGATCGGGTTTTAAAGCCCACTTAAGGCCGTCCTCCTCCCTCCTCGTCCTTCTGCCACATGCTGCAAGGCGACCGCTCTTTAATTGCTGCTGCAATCAGTGTGATTCATATTGCCTCATTAATATGCCTGTTGTTCACACAATCTTCCTCCATGTCTCCCTCCTCACTAATGTATCTCTGTGACACGCCACTCGTCTCTCCATCTCCTCACTTCCCTTTTATCTCTCAATCCTCTGTCTTCTTTCTCCTCTTTTCTCATATTTCCATCTTATTACTGCAGCCACTTACATGACACCCTCCTACCCTTCTTGTTCACTGATCACACATAAATTAACACTGAAGGCTTCCATAATTGCTTACGTAAAAACTCACACTGAGGCACCAGCTCTCCCTGTTTAACGGCTCTAATTTTATCTGCCGGTGCCGTAGCGCCCGCCCCAATAATACACACGCTTTTATGCTAAATGATTGATGTCTCACCAAAGCACATTTTACACTTCATTAATAAAAATGTTGTCTTTATTTATTAAGGGCTAATATACATACACATGTATTTAGGATTCAATTAGGGCACTCCAGTCAGGACAGAGAAGAGCCTGAAGACCTCAGTGTGTGTGTGTGTGTGTGTGCGTGCGTGTGTGTGTGCGTGTGTGTGCGTGTGTGTGTGTGTGTAAATAAGTGCAGAGTGACGTGGAACAATGAGGTTCTACATTAGGAAATAAATGTAATTCTGTTTAAATAAAGATAAAAGAGTTTCATTAACACAGAATTAAAGAAACATAAATATAACCAATTAGATTTTCATCCAAAAGGAGAAAAATCACAGATCTGACTAAATCTTGTGATTGTGTAAAATAACATGCTAGCTGATGCTAGCTCGTGATCCTAACCCCCCCAGCTAGACTAGGGAGCCTAAGGCTTCGTTCACACTGCAGGTCTTGATGCTCAATTCTGATTTTTTTGAGTAAATCTGATTTTTTTGAGTGGCTGTTCACATTATAACTGAAATGCGACATCAAACACTCTCCAGTGTGAACGTTTCATGACCCCGAAGCGACCCGCATGCACAGAAGACAAGAAGTCACAGTCAGAACCAGAGGAGGTGGAGTTGTGATGAGAAAGCCTTCACTGACCGTGGAAACTATACCTAACCCTAACCCTTATTCCCGCCATCTTCCTGTATTACTATTACCAGAAAATGTTCCGGTATTAAGTTCATTTACGGAGAACCCCCTGCTCTCACGGACACACACACACACACACACACACACACACACGCACACGCACACGCACACACACACACACACACACACACACACACACACCCCACCCCCACTCTCATGCACTCCTGTATTTTAATTCCAAAACTTGACAGGATGTCCAGACAGACCTCTGAATCCTTCTGTCAGCGCTGCTCTTCAGGAACGTCAAGACACGACACTCACCTCCACTGAGTCAGTGATGTAGGTGGCTTCAATGCAACATGAGCGTTCAGACTGAAGTCGCTTTCAAAAACATCAGACACGTATCAGATTCAGTACCACATATGAAAGTGACCTGGATCGGATTTGAAAAAATCGGATCTGTGCTGTTCAGACTGTCACAAAAAATCATATATGGGTCACATGTGGGAAAAAAATCAGACTTGATGTGGTT
The DNA here is from genome assembly GCA_006937985.1 of Aphyosemion australe. Classification (NCBI taxonomy): domain Eukaryota; kingdom Metazoa; phylum Chordata; class Actinopteri; order Cyprinodontiformes; family Nothobranchiidae; genus Aphyosemion; species Aphyosemion australe. Next base: position 452,429 of record SSNS01000400.1, on the reverse strand, counting down.
TTGCCTGCAGTGTGAATGTAGCCGCCTATCTCCTGCTGGACCATGGGTCCCCAACTGCAAAAAAAACCCCACAAAAACATTGTATTTGTGATGTCTTATTTGTAGTCATTTTAATGATCAATTTCTACATGCTGATACATTTCAAAGTACGTGACAGGCATAGTTGAAACACACATCATTACTTTTCATTTAAATTGCAGTACGACACGTGCGATTCAGGCCGTAAGGCTAGGCGGGTTAGAAAATAGCCGTCATAGCTCTGTTCACTTACGTTCTTTTTCTGCTTTGGTCAGGGGACCCATGAGCTGACTGGAAGGGGCGGAGACTTCCGCTGCCCTTTTTGAATACTCATTTGTTCAATTTTTTTTAAATACTGACAAAAACAAAACTTGTTAACATGTTATTAGCAGAATCAACTCTCATTCAACTGAATGGCTGATAGTATGGACTTGTTAGGCTTAAAACCTGTACAGGGGCAGCAGTAGCTCAGGAGGTAGAGCGGGTTGTCCAGTAATCAGAAGGTTACAGGTTCAATCCCGACTCCCCCCATAGAATGCTGCTGTTGTGTCCTTGGGCAAGACACTTAACCCGCCTTGCCTGCTGGTGGTGGTCAGAGGGACTGGTGGCACCAGTGTACGGCAGCCTCACCAGGGCAGCTGTGACTATTGTAGCTCATCATCACCAGTGTGTGAATGGGTGGATGACTGATTGTGTTGTGAAGCGCCTTGGGGGGTTGTAGAACCCTAAGAAGGCGCTATACAAATACAGGCCATTTACCTTTTTACAGGAACTAGCCACTAGGGGGCGTTTGTGCAGCTTCAACCTCGGTCCTGTCCAGTTTCACAGGAGGATCATAATAACTTCTTTTTCACGATAAATTCTTGTGTTTAGATGCATAAACTCAGATATCTGTTTCATCTCATGGCTTCAGAGTGCAGACAGAGAAGGTCAGGCAGAAGGCGGATGTGAAACGATGTGAAATGAGGTAATGTGTGTTTTCATGTTTTATTTCCTGTAAATCAAAATGCAGATGAACAAACACACTCTCTAACCTCGTAAATCAACTTCTAACGAGGACTCTCATTTGCTCGAATCATTACAGCTGTGCAGCGCTGGCCACTAAATTAGCCCGTATTAGCAGTTTTTCTCTGTAAATGGCTGTGTGTGACTGTGTGTTTCTGACCGCTAACCTAATAGAAGTCAGTATAACCCTGCTGGCAGCGACCGAGCTAATAGAAAGATAATGAGTCCTTCCATACTCACGGCTCTATTAAATCTCCCCTTAATACTGTCTCCCAGGAGCAGAGCCTGGTTTCTACGCTGGTATGAGAAACGGGATTCATCGGAGAATATTCACCGTCCACAGAAGCAGAATGCTGTTAACTACAGAGTTCCTCCTCTGTGACCACTGAATGTGTCTTTTAGGAAGGACATGAGAGTTGATTTGTTTCAGTCTGACTTGTGATAATAATAAGTGATTTATCTACAGATGTCAGTAAAGTTAAATGTTAATCATTCTGGACAGAAACTGCTAGCTGAATTAATCATTCATGTTTCCATGTTTGTAGGATCAGAAGTTTGCGCTCACGACAGGACAGGAGCGGCAACAAGTCAGAAGGTCAAACCTGTGTCTTCTTCCAGTTTACACGATGATAAACCTGCAGGATGGGTTTAAAGGCCCAGAACAACAAACATGCTGGTTTTACTGGTTGCTATGGTCTTAAAACGAGCAGCAGCTAATGACCAGCGTTCTGTGAACCAAACCAAAGGGGTCGTTTCTAGTGTTTTTTTAAATGGTGGAGCAGCCACGATACTTTCAACACCAAACACGTGTGGCCAACGTCTGCACCAACACAAACCCCTCCGGCGTTATTTAGACCTGTTCCTGGGATGAGAACAATGAGACGTGACCTCCAGCAGTGAGATGGAGACGCAGTGTCCCCTTGGAGACTCCTGGTACCTGTAAAATCAGGAGGAGGGACGTCTGAATGACAATGTGCTTTGTGTCAGAGCAGGCTGACGTATTGTGGATGTATAGAGCAGACCGGGCCATCTTTATTCACTCTGCCAGGTTATTTACCCCTTTTTTCTTTTGCTGCTGCATTTTTATTGCAGACAGAACCAGGAAGATGTAATTGCCTACCAGGTATCTGCCTGCATTATCGGCCAGGGATGACATCAACTATAAATAGATAAAGGACATTATGCTGCCACACTGTGTACTCTGCATGTGAGTGTGTGTGTGTGTGTGTGTGTGGCTGGATGACATGAACAGTAAGTGTTTTTGAAAGTCTGTTGACACGTGTGTGTGTGTGTGTGTGTGTGTGTGTGTGTGTGTGTGTGTGTGTGTGTGTGTGTGTGTGTGTGTGTGTGTTTGATTTATTCATACCACACAGCCCACAGTTTACAACAGATGGAATATACAAATCTATTGTGAGGTTAGAATTATCTATTTGACCAGACAATAGAATAAGCTGCATCTCCAGAAGTGACCTGCATAAACCCTGTGTGTTTGTATAGGTAGTGTGTGTGTGTGTGTGTGTGTGTGTGTGCGTGTGTGTGTGTGAGACAGATATGAGGTTGAGAGTAATTCACTGTAATTTTGTTTTTAGGGATCAGAATCTGTGTGCAGAACTGCATCTGTCATAAACTCAACATGGAGAATGACAGAGAGATTCATCTTTTTTCTTTCTGTCGCCTCCCTCCTTCCTTTCTTCCTTCAGTCTGGCTATGTGGGCACAGACAAAGTCAAACTGCTGCTCGCACATATTTGGGCGGCTATTTAATTAAAAGTGGATTACAAGAGTGTTGGGTAAACAAAGATCAGATTAACAAATAGGCCGTCGCTGCTTTCCCATTTGCTAATGCAAATTTGACTTGACGATAGGATTGGTCGTGCAGAAGAATGGCTTCGCCACTCCGGCGGAATATTAAGACCCGGTCTGGAGCACAAGTTAAGTCGGGACGACTCGCAGAAGTTGGCTAAGCCCCCATCCTTATGCCCAGTGTGTGTGACTGTGTGTGCATTTTGTCTTTTGTCTTATCTGCGAGGTGTGAGACTAGATTTGAATGATGCAGTTTATTCAGCATATGATGAACTTCACAGGACCGTTTATATTTTATAATCAAGCCAAAATGAAATAGTTAAAAGAGAAAACTCTTTGGTTTGTGTGTCTTTTTAAAGCAATGCTGAGTTCAAAGCAAAGTTCAGTTCTGATCTGAGCAGAGATTTAAATGTAGAGAGATGTCTGAGGACATCCTGGGCTCTACGGTACGCACCAGGGGCCTCGTTTATAAAGGTAGCTTATGCACAGAATGGGGTTCAAAATTTGCAGTAAGTAACTTTCCACACAAACTGTATGATTTATAGACAATTAGCAGTCAAACGTGTTCAAAACCACATACAAGAGTCAATGGAAACCAGCATTAAAGCTACACAAATAGACATGGATCACTACTTAGTCTTAGCTTGTGATGAAGCCTTTATTTTTATCTGTTGTCATTGAGGTTATCTCATTAAAGCAGAGAGCATAGGTTAAACATATGTGCCTATGAAATATAATAAAACTGCCCTATTTTTGCCCAGCTGTGTGCAGCAGGTCTGTTTCTCTTTTAAAATAATGAAAACTGGTGAACAATAGGTCTAAAGCATAATCAGCTTTGAATAAAATTTTGATTAAAGCCATAATATGCAACTTTTTCATATTTTTAAATCATTTTCTTGAGCCAGAATGTGCTAAAATGATCCTTTACAGCAGGGGTATGGAACTCTGGTCCTGCAGAGCCGCTATCCAGCACGTTTTAGAGGTTTTCCTGCTTCAGCACACCTGATTTTAATCAACAGGTGATTAACAGGCTTCTGCAGAGCCTGATGAGCTGCTGAACAGGTGAATCAACTGCGTTGAAGCAGGGAAAACTATAAAACGTGCTGGATAGCGGCTCTCCAGGATCAGGGTTCCCTACCCCTGCTTTACAGGGTTAATGAAATGTCACTCAGACCCCTACCGCCCTCTGTGGCCAGAATAACGCATTTGCAACTTCAGAGTGGCTGGCCGCTCCCTGCTGGACATGCCTGGTGCTGCAGTCTGCTTCCAGCATGTTTCCTGCATGTTTTAGATCATGAACACAGCTGATGTGTTTGATTTAGTGATGAACCGCTCCTGTAGACACTAATGAAGGCTGAGGAGACATTTCAGCTGTTAGATTAAGGTGTTAAAAAGACCAACGCACAGCGAGGAGATGAGTTTGACTATCGCTAACGAACACTAGGGGGTTCTAAAAACAAGCCAAAAATGCCAAGTGTTCCTTTAAATGATACACATTTAAACAGATGATGAGAGATGTGTCCTAATTTGCAAACAGCCCTAACTTATGAAAGTGAAAACATAAGATAGCCTAATAAGTAAGTAATGAGATAACATCAGTGCTTGAGAGCCAGCGGAAATAAAGTCAATCCAACAGAGTGATAAATGCAACAAGATGTATTACAAGTTCACATTTAATGTTTTTCAATTTCTTTTATAAGAAAAACTGAAGCTGGTTTGTTGTAAAACAGGACAGAATGGTTATTAAAGAGCTAAGTTCACATTTTCTTCACAAAACTCCTCAAGATCTGGCTGTAGACATAAAAACCTGCATTGAGGGAAGACGGTTTGCTGTTACATGAAACAGCCAATCGTAGGAGAGCCCTTCCAGCCAATCAGAGGGTGAGAAAGGCGGGGCCTTCCTTGGACGTCCTATGATTCCAAATAAATGCTGACTTATCAATGACCCTGCCGATAAATTTTTTATTTATTTATTCCTTATTTAACCAGGAAGGTCCCAATGAGATTAAAAACCTCATTTTCAAGGGAGTCCTGGCTAAGAGGCAGCAAAAGTTACAGTTACAACATATATATATCTATATATAGATATATAGATATATATATCTATATATATTTCCAGTTATACAGACATGTTATGTACAGAATTACAGAAGGCAGTTACAACACAGGGAATCTGTCTCAAGGGCTCTCAGTCTGGTTTTAAAAGTATTCAAGGAGATGAGCTCAGTTAGTTTCCAGTTTTCCTGCAGCCTGTTCCAGGCAGAAGGAGCAGAGTGAAAAAAAGCCCTTTTGCCCAGTTCAGTGCGAGCAAACGGAACACAGAGTAACAACTGATCGTTTGCATGCAGACTGTGAGAAGTTACACTTCTCCATGAGATTAAGTTACAGATGTAATTGGGTAGTAATCCAAGCATGGCCTTGTAAATGAAAGTGTACCAATGTGCCAACCTCCTGGTGGACAAAGAAGGCCATCCCACTCGAGAATACAATTCACAATGATGGGTCAGTGGTCTACAGTTAGTAATAAACCTCAGCGAGGCATGATAAACCACATCAATCTGACCAAGACACTGTGCTGAGGCATTCATATACAAAAGGTCTCCATAATCCAGAATAGACAGAAATGTTGCAGTAACTAGTCGTTTTTTTGCCTCAAAAGAAAAACACAGTTTATTTAGAAAAAAGAAACCCATTCTGAGTTTGAGTTTCTTCACAAGATTATCTATATGGGGCTTGAAGGAGAGGGAGTCATCGAGCCAGACACCAAGGTATTTGTATGTGTGGACCACCTCTATGATATTTCCCTCCAGAGTGGTCACTGGGGGCATACTTACAGGTCTTTTTTTAGAGTTTGAAAACAACATTAGTTTAGTCTTGTCAGCATTGAGGACCAATTTTAACTGCAGAAGTGTTTGTTGGACCTCATTAAAAGCTTTCTGTAAGAATTCAACAGCTTTAGTGGGGGATGTTCCAAAACAGTAAATGATTGTGTCATCAGCGTAAAAGTGCATATTAGCATCCGACACATTTTGTCCTATGTCATTAATATACATAATGAACAAGAGGGGTCCCAAAACCGAACCCTGTGGAACTCCCTTGTGGATACTCAAAAATTCAGAGGTCAACCCATCACATTTAACACATAAATGCTACTATACGGTCCTGTTTTTTCCATCTGTGATGTTTGACACGCTTAAAACCAGTGGTGTAGTCTACATTTTTGTAGTGGGTATACTGTGCTTAAAGACAAAAGTACACTGGTCAGTGCAATGTAATCGAGAATTTTATTTTATTTTATTGCACATTTAACTTTGAGAATATTCTTTAATGCATATTTTTGAACTGAATAATTGTACAACAAACATTGTAGAACTGTTGGATTTGTACTGAAAACATGGACAGTATAATAGGTCACTAGCCTAGAATCTAGGAGTGGCTTGCCGTTTTGGATGCATATTTGCAATTTGTTTCTCATTTACTGGAGAAAATAATCATTTTTTTCTGTTAATATTGTACTTTACGTTTGTATATATTAATATTAGTGTAGATAACACCTTTTTGACATATTTAGGACCTTTTTTCACATTTATTGATAGAAAATGACAAAAATAACCAGGCGGACGTGTATAATTACAGGAGTAAGAGGGTTACAAATCAGTGGATTTGTAACCCTCTTACTCCTGTAATTATACACGTCCGCCTATTATACTGACTCACGGAGGACTGTCGCAGCAGCTAGTGAGCTGCTGCGACAGTCCTCCGTGAGTCAGTATAATAGGTTTCCACCTACATCCAGCCAATCATGAATAAGCAGGTGGATAACAAACCAATCACGGGGCAGTGCGCTGTGTTAGTGAGCAGTCTCTAGGAGCAAAACCTAACAAAACCGACCAATCACAAGCATGCATTCTCCATCTCGTTCGATGGATGCAATTCTCCGCCAGGACAACAGAGGGCGTAGCGCTTTTCTGGGGGTATCCTGCTACCATTACAGCCATGTATCCGGTCCACGATAGCGTATTTGCGTTTACATTGTTTTAATGTGTTATATAGACTTTAACACAGATGAATTTGTCCCTCATTCTCCTCCACCTCTTCATGCGGTCGGCACCTCTAAACCTACGTTTCCCGTCATTTCTGTCCATGAATAAAACACTTGCTTTGTATCTGTGTGCTCCTTTAGTCACGGATGAATAAACTTTTATATTTTCGGACTTTTTCCGCGAGGCGTTCTTCAATCTGCTCTGTGTCTGCCGCTAGATATCTTCAGCTCTCTTCATTTATTGAGTCGGCAGTGGCGGTGCTGTTGATGTATTTCAAGGAAGCAGCGTCCTGACCAATCACAAGCCAGCGCTCTCGGTCGCTCTGCTCTCGACGGACAGTTACAAAAGAGGGCATGTCTTCGTCACCTTCTGCGAGCCTGTTGGAGAGCCCTTGAGCCGACTCAAAATGGTGCTGCGTGTCTCCGCAGAAGGAGAAGTATAAATTAGGCTTTAGAAAAATGAACTCCACTCCGTCCGTCCTTGTGAGCCTGTTGGCGAGCCCCCGCAACCCACGCTGCACGTTACGTATCATTGGCCACTTTTAAATGGTTATACGGAAATTCTTCAGCCTTTCTAGTGGTTATACGGCGTATACCAGCGCATCACGTAGACTACACCACTGCTTAAAACACATTCTTAAAAGACCGCACTTGGAGTCGGTTATTCACGCATTTATCACCTCAAGACTTGACTATACAAATTCAGTCCTTGTTGGTGTAAATGCATCCTCCCTTAACCGCATACAGAAAGTCCAAAATGCTGCTGCACGATTTCTTACAAATACAAACAGACGTTGCCATATCACTCCCATCATGGCTGACCTACACCTGCTCCCTGTGTCCTACCGTGTGCAGTTCAAAATATTGTTGTTCATCTACAACGCTCTCAATGATCAGGCTCCCCACTACCTGTCCGAGCCGCTCAATCGCTACCTCCAATCCTGAGCACTACGTTCTGCAGATCATCACTTGCTCGGCACTCCTAAAATTAAACACACATCCCGTGGTGAGCGGGCATTTGACTTCGCCGCTCCTCAGCTGTGGAATGCACTCCCACTGGATGTACGCTTCGACACGTGTGCATTTTAAATCAAAACAGAAGTCACATCTCTTCAAATTGGCTTTCGGACGGTGAAATCCTCCCATTGTGTGTGTCATCGGTTTCTCCTTTCCCTTGTGCTCTATTTTGTGCCTTAACCCCTATTTTTAATTGTTTGTTTTGCCTTCTGTGTGTTACGTATGTTATGCTGCCTTGCTTTATGCTCGGGTTCTAGGTGTTTTTCTTTTAATCTTTGTTTTTACTCACTGTTTTTCAGGGGCTTTTAACTTTGTAGTAATTGTGTCAGTTCTGCTGCCCCTTTGTCCAGCTCTTTGGTCAGCTGACACGCTGTGGTTAAATGTGCTTTACAAATAAATATGGTATGGCATGGTATGGGTCCGTGTATGAAATGTGCTATATAAATAAAGCTGCTTTGCCTTGCCTGAGATGTGAATTGTGAATTGGTGCCATATAAATAAACTGAATTGGACCTAAGAAAGTCTTTTGGGTGATGGACACCATCTGAACTAGGAGAAGAGTTATATGATTTCCCAACCCAGGATCAGAACAGAAGAAGACTTGAATGAGAGATGAAACATCTTCAAGCAACAATAGAACAAGTCCAGCTGTCGTTTGTTGACTTTTGTTGCTCTTTGGGTTTTGTTGAGTTGTTTCATGTGAAATATTGACCTGGTCTCATGAGCTTCTGAAAAACGAAATCCTGAGTTTTATCGCACAAAGCCAGAATCTGCAGTATCAGCGTCTTTTTTGTGATTACTTTCCTGGAATGTGTTCCTGTTTTTCCCTTTCTTCCCATATCCCTCACACCTCCATGACTCATGTGTCCCACGACTTTAGACATTGTTTGACCTTGACATGATAGACTGTCGCTGCCTTCATTCCTCTTTTTCAGGACACCTCTCACCTCACCGGTCACAGGAGAGTGAGGGGGAGAAGAAGAATGAAGAGGAGTCAGAGGAGGAAGGATGGATTTATTGACTTAAGCCTGAGGCTCAGGTCGATACATCAGCGTCTGGATCATGGGAGCTGATGAGGCCTCTGGGTGTCAGGGACAACTTCATACAGACCGTGGGTATGTGTTTATCCATGCAGCACAGTTCTGTCATCAAACTGTGGACTCGCAGCCTATCAGATGTTTGAAAGTCCCCAATATTCTTTTAATGCCTCATTTTTATTCAGCTCTCTAATTAACTTGTTTGGGGTGGGTGGGTGCGGAACACAGACATATGAAAAACCTGGACAAACCCCACCCATATCTTTCTGTTGGGCATTTCTGAAATAGGCGGTTCCCACCACCGCCATCTTGGCCGTGTAACCTGTGTTACACGTATGGGCAAAGAGGTGGGGCTGTGGGGGCGGGAGCAAACGATTGACACCCATCAAACTGAACTGATGTAGCTACGAACTAACCCGAAGCTAATACGGAGCTCGGAGCTAAGCTGACGAAGGTAGCTATGAGCTAACTAACTGAGCATAACCAAAGCTAACATGGAGTTTGTAGCTAACAGAGGTTTGCGGGCACTTTTGCCTGAAAACCATCTCTACCTGTAAATAAAAAAATATCAAATTGGTAAGTTATTATGTAATGCAAAATAAGTAATTTCCTTAATGAAATTATCTTTTCCTTAAAGCAAGTTTTCAGTCTTTTTAACTTAGTTTTTTGTGTGTGAGATAAGTGAAAACACTAAGTGACTTATTGAATTAAAGTTCATATATTAATACTTAATACTTGTTTGTATCTCCCACTTACAAAATCTGTTCTCACAAGTCAAGTAGCCTTTATTCCAGACTCTTAGCACAGTTCACAAGAAGCAAAGCATGGCTCCTCTGATTACTCAACAACTTGGTCATTTAGCTTCTGCTGTCAAGTCAAACTTGAGGAATTTGGGTGTTTTTGACCAATCAACGTCTCTTGAAGGCCACTCAAAAACTCTGGTCAGAAACTGTTTTTATCACTTGAGAAATATCTCCAAACAGCGAAGGTTGGTGTCAAAACATGAACTTGAAATTGTTCTCCACGCCTTTATCTCCTCCCGTCTAGATTACTGTAACACACTTTTCACATGTTGTAACAAAAAAGCCCTTGACCGCCTTCAGTTGGTCCAGAACTCTGCAGCGAGGCTCCTAACTGGAGCAAACAAAAGAGCTCACATCACTCCTATTCTGATGTCTCTGCACTGGTTACCCATTAACTTTCGAATCCTGACTAGAACTTTCAGGGCTCTACATGGCCAAGCTCCTCCTTATATTACTGAACTGTTAAAGCCTTATGCTCCAACCCGAGCCCTCAGGTCCACCAACCAGAACCTCCTAGAAGTTCCAAAGACCAGATAGAAAAGTCGAGGTGATCGCTCTTTCCAGGCTGTTGCACCCCGACTTTGGAATGAACTTCTTTTCTGATTTTAATTGATTTTATGATATTCTGTTGTTTTGTTTTAAGATCATTTTATGATGACTTTATCATTTGTTTTGTTGATCTTTGTGAAGCACTTTGTGATTCTTTTTCTGTGATAAGTGCTATACAAATGCAATTTACTTACTTACAAAGAGACATTATACAGATGCAATAAAATAAGCTAACATTCTAAAACAGAAGAGAGAATAATCATGAGAACAAGAAACAATAAATGTGAAAATGAAGATAACAAGGTGTAATTAATATATATATATATATATATATATATATATATATATACAGTGTTTGCGAAAACTTTTCAGCCACGCCTGCCAAACTGGCAGACGTGAGAGCGTCTCACGCAGGACATTTTTGATCCACGTAGGACAATGTCCTCGCAGGCTTCAGATTTGTATCTATTTAACAGTGGGTATTGTAGTGACCTCTGACCTTTACATATTATACATATTTTTATTGTGACAATAATCTGTTGACATAATTTGAAAAAAGAACCATCAATGTGATTTTCTGCCAAATTCATAAAATGAGGATTAACAGAATTTATCAGGAAATTATTAGAGATCATATAATTATTATAAATTATTATGAAACACCAGAAACAACATATTATATATGAAAATATTTCTAAATATTGTAATGATCCATAAGGGCTTTTTGTGACTGATGCTGTAGCCTGATGTTACTGTTCCTTTAAGAGACGCTGTGGCTGGTTGAGGTGAAACTGGAAGTTGGAGATGCGGGTTTATCTCAGCTGTTTGTTAAACTACTCTAATAAACTGCTGTTAAGGACAAAATGTCATTCTGTCTGACGTTTTAGTTCAGCACAAATATCACAATATAAGAAATGATCTTTTTCTTGGGGGGGGGGGGGGCACTGTGCCGTGGTCCCCGAAATGCCTAGAAACGGCCCTGGGTGTGGGACTGAGTTTTGAAGGTGATCTGAATTGTATCAAATAAATAAAAATTACATGCTTATAAATTATTATTATTATAAAATTACAAACGTGTAGTGGACATATCTGCCTACATTTTCCTTTTCAAACACTGTTTTTTTTTTATGCGACTATTTTCCTGTCCTGTTTGTCTCTTAGCTGCTTCTCCTCTCAATCCTCCAGAAAAACTGCTGCCTGGCTTCTTACTTTTCAACTCACAAGTTACTTTTGAAATGAGCACATCAAAAGATCCGTCGACCGCAAAAATAGCGGAATGTGCGCTGCGCGGCCGCGCCAGTGAGGTGACGTCACCGAAGCACGGGAGATGATCTCTGCAGCAGCGGAGCGCGTCAGGCACAAATCAAAGACAGAAAGTATGAGCAAACGTGAACGATCGTGTGTTAATTATGTTTTTTTTTTGGTGGCGCCACTTTGAGAATGTTACTGTGGCCGTGCGCAGGACGCAGCTGCCCGGCGGAGCACATCAGTAATCAGCGCTCTGCCGCTTTCCATCCTCTCTGCCCCAAAAAAGACCCGCTACGCTGAGAGTCCAAATAAATAATGTAACATATGTAGAAACTGGATCTTTTGAGGGGGAAGCCAACAAACAGTCTGCAGTTTTCAGGAAGTTTATTTTATTTTGGCACGTTCAGAGAAGACGCACGGCGTCGGTCATAATGTCCGACGATTTAAAGTTTTTCGTCGGACATTATTAAATCACGTCGGTAATGTCCGACTGTCCGACGTGTTTTCGCAAACACTGTATATATATATATATATATTAGAGATGATATTGGCTCTTTTTACCGATATCCGATATTGTGTAACTCTTAATTTCCGATACCGATATATGCAGTGTCCACCCTAATAAAAAATATAATAAAATTAATTGTCTAGGTTACATCTAACATCACATATTTCATATCATGAATGCTTAAGCTTTAAACATTATCTGTGCAAAATGACAACTACTTCAATTTAAGTTAGTTATAGAAAAAAAATGTCATGTTTAATTTGTCTCCAACAGCAGCTGAATGACATTCTACTTGAGATAATCCTGACCAACTCTGTCATGCCTTTAGGCTACAGATAATTATTAAGTTCATGATGGGAAAAGTTTGATAAGTTAATAAATAGTACAGGTGAATTAATGATAAAAAGGTTAAAATCATTTAGGTTTTGAAAACTGATCAAAGTAAGATATCGCTGTTACAAACAATCTTTGTTATATTGTCTGCACAAAACGTGACAGAGTGAGTGCTCTCAACTCAGACCTATCACTGACGAAGTTTCCGTTTCCTCCGCTGGGCCTCCGCTCTTTGTTTACATTTTACATTTAGGCAGAAACGGACAAAAAAACGGATCATGAACACGTTGGTTTTGCTTTAAACGTTTGTACCTTGGAGAACATTTGTCTTTGTAACCATCGGTTTCTTTAGGGAATGTTTGAGCGTGTGTTAAAGTTACTTAGTTGATAAAATGTAAGCAGCGTGCGTACATGCTAAGCGAGGCTAATCGTTAAGCGAGGCTAATTGCTAAGCGTGACGCTAAGACGTCTGTAATAGTCAGTAATATATTTTTTTCTCATTTTGTATTTTGTAGTTATGGTGATAAAACATTAATAAAGATCTTAATTTAAGAAAAGCAAGCCTTCGGTGACGATTCTGTTGCTTGTTTGCTGGCTAGCTACACGTAGCTATGTGCTATGTGACAGACCCTCATTACACAGGGCAAATTACTAAAAATTCACAAGTTGTGCCAAATAAAACTACAATATCTCAAACAGTAAAGATCAGAGCTGTCATATTTTGGCATTTTGAGAGAGAGGAGATGAAGCCGAACAGTTTGATGGGTAATATGTGCATGGTATGTAAAAGCTGGGTCACTATAGGAGTAAAAACCGATACCGATATTTTCCGATATTGCTTTTTAAGGCCAATATCGGCCGATAATATCGGTAGACCGATAATATCGGTAGACCGATAATATCGGACGTCCCTAATTTATATGTCTAAATTAGTGTAAGTCACTGTGAGCTAAAAAATAAATTGGTCATAGCTGATTAGCAACAGCTAATATTAACTGTTTATGACCCTAGTCGGTTTTATTACAACACTTTTATTTATTTTAATAGATCTATTACAAGGTCACCATGGCTGCCTGTATGTCCTCAACATCAACTACACAACGCAGAAAATGTAAGTACCTGTCTTGACCACTTTATGTATAATAGTGATAGTTTTGTACTTTCAACAGATTGGCCAAACATGTTGTCATGGAAAAATTTTAATAACGCAATGAGAAAACAGTCCATAATTCAATCAAAAGGTTTTAATTCCAATATTGCAATATGAGAATGAGGAGACAACCAGCAGAGACCCTTCCCAAAGCAGTCTTAGCAGTGTGTCCTGCTGAGCAGAGATTCTTCACTCTATTTATCCCCCTTGACCCGCCCAAGGGTGAGCACAAACAAAGGACAGTGTTATCTGGGAGAGGAACATTCCTTTGGCATGTAAAACATGAAGAACAAGAGTAACAGGGTAAAAGATGAGACAAAGTAAAATTATTCCACCATGCTGTGGCCAAGCCATTGTGGGACAGAACATTAATGACTATAACCCCCAACTTCTCTGATCCCTGAAATACCGTCTCACTGTAGAATTGTACTAAATAAAAGTAAATAGAAGAATTACATTTTTTCCATTACAGTTCACCCTTTGACTGTTTTCTCATTGCGTTATTAAAATTTTTCCATGACAATGTATAACTATCATTTATTATATTTTTTCTCTCCATAGCCATTTGGAACATTGGGGACAGCTATGTGAGGCATGGTGCCCAGAGAGCTGCAGAGACCATTGCAGACATCCTTGGTCTCCCTGACGTCTGTGTTTCCTCGTTTGGTTTGAGCGGACTGAGGTGGAAAGACCTTGTCCCCTTCTTTGTCCATTCCCTGCGAGGAAGAGCAGCTTCTGATGTCCTTCTCATCAAATGTGGCGGCAATGACATGGGGGTGGTCAGCAGTCTGAAGTTGCTGAACATGATGAAGGAGGACCTGCATCAGCTTCACCTTCTAGACCCTCACATGTGCATCATCTTCTCCTCCATCACCCAGAAGTGTAGCTGGAGGGCAGGTGTAACATTGAAAAGGCCAGGAGGTTTGGCAACAATGTTATAGCTATATTTATTTCTTGTTGTGCATCCTCACATTAGACATGACAGTCCATATTTTTGTCAAAGTTCGTTTCACAAATAAGTAAAATTGTTTTAACTAATACTGCTAATGTTCTTAAAGGAAAAGTTCGCTTTTTTAGACATTAAGTTTTATGTGTTCCTTCACCCACCCAGTGCTCTGTAAACTTTGACCCATTTCACACACACCCCCCTGCCCAGAGATTTTCAGGGGAGAAGTGATTCAGAAAGGTAGTTCTGGCTAGTTTCGGGGGCGCTTTATCTGCGCCGTTTAGCCTCACAAAAGGATTAGCCTCTGAAAGCATGGCTAATTTACATCTCACAAACAAAGAGAAAAAATTTACAACGTCACATTACAACGGGACTAGTTTTTGTCATTCGTATCCCTGCGCCGGTCCCCGCGGATATTAAACAGCGCTTTGTATGTCAGCTGTTTCACTGCCGAATGCCGAAAACATGTCAGACTCCGTCTCATCTGATGACGAATTTCATTTTAACACTATATCAGATGAAGAAGAAACTTATTTTACTACTAGGATATCTTTATGAGCCAGAGTACACGGATGAAGAATTGCATTTGCTACACAAAACACACACATCAACACAGATTGTTGACAAAGCTACTGCAGTCTATGATCAACCATCGGTGTAAAGATGATTGCATAAATAATGCGCTAAAATGCGAAGATGATTGCATGAATACAGCAGACATAGCGGAATAAATCATTTTTTAAAAACAAAACTTACCCAGATTTCTGGTACGGCCGAACTCTTCAAAAACAGTCTTTCACTTTTCCCGAACTTTTTCCTGATGTAATCATCCTCTTTGAAGTGTGCACTGCACAAACGAAAGGTTTTGACTCGTTCCAGCCGAGTATCCTTGGAGTAGCCGATTGCTAAAAGCCACTGATGCCTTAGAGAAACGTCCTTAGCAGGAAAAGTGTCAAACCGAAAAGGTGATCCTGTNAGGAGAGGTTGATATGGACTGCCAAACCTAACCAGACTAGAGAGCAAGCTACGTTGTCTCGCAGCTAAGCCCCAGATCACAGGTTATCACAAATCACCTCCAGTCAGACCTTAAGATCTTGCAGGCACGGTCAGGGAAACGGACGTCTGTCTGTGACAGTGGTTTTATCAGCATGCAGATCTCTGTTCAGCCCAAACCTGTCATTAAGAACAGAAACACTTAGTCTAGAGGCAATCAACCCAGGTTTTCTGGTGGGAAACAACAAAGGAGATGTTAACATGTGTTTCTGACTCACCCAACTATTTCCAGATAAACTAAATTAGCATATAATTGTAATGAAAATTCTTAAATGGCCAATGGGTTAATTCATTATCAATAAAAATGAGAAAATAAAATAAAAAAAAAATAAAATCAAACAACAAAACAGTCTGTTTTGCAAGAATGTAACAAAAACTAAACCAAACGGACACCACATTGACACTCAGAACAGGCTATCAGGAATTAACTGTGTACAAGCGGTTTGCTACATAGTTAACCAACATCCAATTTAAATATTTTAGACCAAAACATGTTTCACACACACACCTAAAGGTTCTTTCTATACAGGTGAAAACCTTTTCACGGTCCAGACTTTGATGTATAGACACACACACAAGTACACACACATCATTAAAGAAAGAAAAAAACCCAAAACAAACAAAACAAATTGATAAATAAATGAAATAAAACACTTAAAAAACAAGTCATGAAGGAGAACTAACTTAAAATTTTGTGTCATAAGATGTCACTTTCCTCAAAGTCTAGTGAACAAACACAATCAATCTACCCATAAAACCTAATCATAATTTACAAAATGAAAAAACATAACTGGCAGAAGTTAAGTTGAGATCCGGATAGAAGTTGAACCTGTGAGTTGTGCAGACAACAAACACCAGACAATTTTCAAAAGAAATAACTCTATCAATAACTCTGTATCACGTTTCCTCAGTTAAGTCAGAGGGGTATGGCCAGGAAAGAAAATGCAGTATGACAATTTGCAGTTTAAGGAATTTGACTGTCTTCCATAGGAGGTATGTCTTAATTACAGATTGCATATCACATCTCTGTCTCAAATATCTCCAGGCCAGAGGTTGCAGACAATGAACAAACACTCAAGAGAAATAAAAAAACACAGGGGCAGAAAACAATTAAAAAAACATCTCTTGACCTGGAAATAGTTTGGATTTTGTAATGAAGCGTGTTACAGTTTTCTAAACTATAACACCAGAGTGCATAGTCCTTGGGACAACAACTATAATGGTTTTTTTGAGAATGTTGTGGAAATTCTGCTTAACAATTGGTGAGATGAATAAAGATTTTGAAAGCCAGATTTCTGTGTCCCAAGAATCAGCTGGTCAGGAGCTGAAGAGCCCTGAGCAGAAATTTACATGTCAAAAAGTGTTTGCATCTTACAGTGGACCCTCCCTTCCTAAGGTTTAACAAGGACACAGAGAAAACCTCTTTGTTTCTTTGGCTGGTTGGGTTGGTCCACCCCCAGGGTGGTAAGGACAGACTCAGAGGTGCCGCAGGCTGATAGAGATATCAGAACATTCAGACTAACATTCATTTGGCATGCTAAACAAATATTCCATTACAGAGAATCAAAGTTAAGTTAGTCATTGTTCATCACTGCTCTAGTCTGTGGTCATGAATACAGCACTTAAAACTGAATTTTGAAATATCAGAGTATTACTCTATATCTGTTGACATACTACTGGAAGTCTGTTAGCTAACCAGAACTCAGTAACATAAAATAAAATAAAAATTCACCCTTTAAAACACTTGGTCAAATGGGACAAGGCAGGTTTACATTTCCAAGGCAACAGGAAAACTTCAAAATAAAATCATTAGCATATAAAACACAAAACACATGTATTTCCCAGCAAAAACACATACATTTTCTGACAACCTAAGGACTACGTTGTTCTGTACAGCACTTTATCTCAGCAGATTGTTTTTTGTTTTCACTAATTGACAGTGTTCTTAATCTGTTTCATTTGTGCCCCCCCCCCCTCTCTTCTTTCATGTTTTTATTTATATATTTTTCCCTCTTTTTTGAGACTTTTATTTGTTAATCATTATTATAATTAGCAATTTGGTCAACTTTGGTTGTTTCAAAAATGTGCTATCTAAGTAAAATTGAATTGATTTGTTTGTGGATTGGAGAATCTGGAGGTGGAGTCCCATCCTTAGTACTGGTCGACCATGTTACTATGAAGACGTCTCCCCATAGGCTTTTCTCTGTTAATTTCAGGTCAGAAAATGCTAAATCACCTTGGAACAACCTGTGTTCCCAGTGCTTCTATTCTTTTCCAGTGTGAAGCACTACAGTCACTGGGAGAATTCTAGATCCTCTCTGAGGGGACCGCCCCTCTTTCACTGATACGAAGGATGCAACACTCCAACTCTTACCAGAGGGCACCTCCCCTCTAACTCCAAGTTCCCCAATCCATTTTCTAAATTTGTAAAAGAAGAATAAGTAATTTCGATTTTACTCACCAAATCAATCGTCTCAGGGAGACTGTATCTCCCACACATGCACATTCTTCTGTTTCTCACACAGAGACAGAGGCACACATGAACATGATGTTTTGAGGGGGAAAGCACAAACTCAAACCAAAATTAGCAATTAAAAAAGGCCCAAATCAACAGTAGTCATTACAGCTTATCAACTGATATATCCTTAATATATACGTATGGCACACATCACACTGAGGCACAACCGACAGACACACAGGACATCACAGAACAATCTCACACTCAATACAACCTAAGAAAGTACCCTTAATAGGGAAATTAACACACAGGCATATGTCTGAGATTGCATAAATACTTAACAGAGTGTTGTTTTGCATTCTAAGTTTATGATTTACCTCTGTAAGCATTTCTATGTGTATTAGTAACAAAATGTGTTGTTATGCTAAAATGTAGTGGTTAAAGGTGTCTTACTTCCCTGTTCAGATGTGTTGGGGGAAAACCTCCCTCTTCTCATCGTCTCTGAGGTCCGATCCTCCAGCCAGTCTGCCCAGTTTTGGCTGCGTCCACTCGGATCCCTCAGTTCAGCCACTGGGTACAGGCATTTCTCCTCAAATATCAGTAGGCTGATAAAACCATCATCATCTGATTCAAAAGGAGAAATGTCCCCCCCAGAACAAACAGGTGAACTTCAGTTCTCAGTGTGGCTGCAGCTTGTCGACTGTGAATTAGGGTGGTATGACTGGAGGACGGAGTTCAGATCCGGTTGAGGATTTTTCTCAGTTTTAAATCTGTGACCTGCTTCTGTGAAAATAGCATGAGGATGAAATGTTGTGTTATCAGACAGCCTATATGGTGTTAGTTTAACCAGCAAGAGGCTCAGTATTCAGGTTTCCAATCATTATTAAAGACATCTAATTGTTAGTCCAACACTGTTGAAATCCTCCTTTTTCTCCCTTGCTGAGCTAAATTGACCCAATTTCCCATCTTTCAACTTCCTCTATACACATTCTAAAGCATTCCATGCATCCTTCAAAATCCTTCAGCACTTTAGCTTCAATCTTTCTGTTACCTAGGTTAACTCTGCCCAACACTTAAACACTTCTACTTTCTGCAATCATTCAACACTCACCAACATACTCAAGACCTTCTGGTCTATTATTTAATACACAAAACTGTCAGGGAGCAGTTATTCTATATTCTTGACTCAAGCTCATAGTTTCTGCTGGAGCACCCTGCTCCCATCACACAAAACAAATGGAACAACTCAGCACGCAATGCCTCCAGACAAACCCATGTCAAAGGGAAAATACAAAGAAGAATCTGGACTGAATTCTCACCGGATAGTTGAAACCGGTCTCTAAAGACAGGTTCGTTCAGGATCCAGGCAGCTTCTGACCCAGGAGGTCAGCTCCGAGCTTCCTCCTTCTCTCTTAAGCCTAATCGAGGTTCTTGGAGGACCAAGGAAAATTGGTTCCTCGGGTGGCCTGGACTCGGAGCAGAACCCCCAAGGTTTCAGCATGCTGGATCCTGTTCGTGACGCCAACTGTCATGGAAAAATTTTAATAACGCAATGAGAAAACAGTCAAAGGGTGAACTGTAATGGAAAAAATGTAATTCTTCTATTTACTTTTATTTAGTACAATTCTACAGTGAGACGGTATTTCAGGGATCAGAGAAGTTGGGGGTTATAGTCATTAATGTTCTGTCCCACAATGGCTTGGCCACAGCATGGTGGAATAATTTTACTTTGTCTCATCTTTTACCCTGTTACTCTTGTTCTTCATGTTTTACATGCCAAAGGAATGTTCCTCTCCCAGATAACACTGTCCTTTGTTTGTGCTCACCCTTGGGCGGGTCAAGGGGGATAAATAGAGTGAAGAATCTCTGCTCAGCAGGACACACTGCTGAGACTGCTTTGGGAAGGGTCTCTGCTGGTTGTCTCCTCATTCTCATATTGCAATATTGGAATTAAAACCTTTTGATTGAATTATGGACTGTTTTCTCATTGCGTTATTAAAATTTTTCCATGACAATGTATAACTATCATTTATTATATTTTTTCTCTCCATAGCCATTTGGAACATTGGGGACAGCTATGTGAGGCATGGTGCCCAGAGAGCTGCAGAGACCATTGCAGACATCCTTGGTCTCCCTGACGTCTGTGTTTCCTCGTTTGGTTTGAGCGGACTGAGGTGGAAAGACCTTGTCCCCTTCTTTGTCCATTCCCTGCGAGGAAGAGCAGCTTCTGATGTCCTTCTCATCAAATGTGGCGGCAATGACATGGGGGTGGTCAGCAGTCTGAAGTTGCTGAACATGATGAAGGAGGACCTGCATCAGCTTCACCTTCTAGACCCTCACATGTGCATCATCTTCTCCTCCATCACCCAGAAGTGTAGCTGGAGGGCAGGTGTAACATTGAAAAGGCCAGGAGGTTTGGCAACAATGTTATAGCTATATTTATTTCTTGTTGTGCATCCTCACATTAGACATGACAGTCCATATTTTTGTCAAAGTTCGTTTCACAAATAAGTAAAATTGTTTTAACTAATACTGCTAATGTTCTTAAAGGAAAAGTTCGCTTTTTTAGACATTAAGTTTTATGTGTTCCTTCACCCACCCAGTGCTCTGTAAACTTTGACCCATTTCACACACACCCCCCTGCCCAGAGATTTTCAGGGGAGAAGTGATTCAGAAAGGTAGTTCTGGCTAGTTTCGGGGGCGCTTTATCTGCGCCGTTTAGCCTCACAAAAGGATTAGCCTCTGAAAGCATGGCTAATTTACATCTCACAAACAAAGAGAAAAAATTTACAACGTCACATTACAACGGGACTAGTTTTTGTCATTCGTATCCCTGCGCCGGTCCCCGCGGATATTAAACAGCGCTTTGTATGTCAGCTGTTTCACTGCCGAATGCCGAAACCATGTCAGACTCCGTCTCATCTGATGACGAATTTCATTTTAACACTATATCAGATGAAGAAGAAACTTATTTTACTACTAGGATATCTTTATGAGCCAGAGTACACGGATGAAGAATTGCATTTGCTACACAAAACACACACATCAACACAGATTGTTGACAAAGCTACTGCAGTCTATGATCAACCATCGGTGTAAAGATGATTGCATAAATAATGCGCTAAAATGCGAAGATGATTGCATGAATACAGCAGACATAGCGGAATAAATCATTTTTTAAAAACAAAACTTACCCAGATTTCTGGTACGGCCGAACTCTTCAAAAACAGTCTTTCACTTTTCCCGAACTTTTTCCTGATGTAATCATCCTCTTTGAAGTGTGCACTGCACAAACGAAAGGTTTTGACTCGTTCCAGCCGAGTATCCTTGGAGTAGCCGATTGCTAAAAGCCACTGATGCCTTAGAGAAACGTCCTTAGCAGGAAAAGTGTCAAACCGAAAAGGTGATCCTGTAACATCCTTATTGTTACAACCCGGGAACCTGCAGGTATGCACCATGGCTCGATATATTTAAGAAAAACTACTTTTAAGTGACTTTAGAAGTTGTTGTTTCACTCATACAGCTAGGATTAGCAGCCAGACACGAGCCCGTTCTAGCTGCTGCGGTGACCGGCGCAGGGATACGAATGACAAAAACTAGTCCCGTTGTAATGTGACGTTGTAAATTTTTTCTCTTTGTTTGTGAGATGCAAATTAGCCATGCTTTCAGAGGCTAATCCTTTTGTGAGGCTAAACGGCGCAGATAAAGCGCCCCCGAAACTAGCCAGAACTACGTTTATGAATCACTTCTCCCCTGAAAATCTCTGAGCAGGGGGGTGTGTGTGAAATGGGTCAAAGTTTACAGAGCACTGGGTGGGTGAAGGAACACATAAAACTTAATGTCTAAAAAAGCGAACTTTTCCTTTAATGGCCAACACTAAAGGCAGTGAAAGGCTTCCATGTGGGAGTCTCACTGCTTTTGAATTTGGCCTTTAGATTAATTTTCAGGCAAAAAGTATACATATCCCTGATTGTTATGGGTAATGTGTTGTTGATGTAATCGTTTTAACAATTGCATCTGTAGCCATACCACTGTTGACAACTCCCAACCCAATTTTCCTCTTACTCTGCAGCTCTCTGGGCCCCTTTTTTTGTTTGTTTGTTTCTTTTTAATTTTGCAAAATTTACAGACAATGTGTGTCTAGTTATTTTACAAAATTGTGTGCTAAAAACAATAAATGTTTTTTTTTTTTTCGATAATACAAAAAAGGGAGGAAAGTAATATATGCTAAGTGGTTTCTACAATAGGCCACTATAAGTCCACCAACCTTTTTTACCAGCCAATTAGATTTTTGACTTTACTAACTTGATTTGTTTAAATATCTTACTATTAACATAAACCTTGGAAGCTTTTATATTGCAAAACCAAATCATACTTCTTACGTAGCTAAATAACTATTACGATTGTAGATATTTTTTTAGATATTGGGAATAGTTAATTTGTGTCTAAAAAAAACAGAAACTTGAAAAATGACACTACCTTCACCCTCTCTTTTACACCCTCTGTTCTACACCACCTGTTCTACACCACCTGTTCTACACTCCCTGTTCTACACCACCTGTTCTACACTCCCTGTTCTACACCACCTGTTCTACACTCCCTGTTCTACACCCTCTGTTCTACACCCTCTGTTTTACACCACCTGTTCTACACTCCCTGTTCTACACCACCTGTTCTACACTCCCTGTTCTACACCACCTGTTCTACACCACCTGTTCTACACCACCTGTTCTACACTCCCTGTTCTACACCACCTGTTCTACACCCTCTGTTCTACACCACCTGTTCTACACCACCTGTTCTACACCCTCTGTTCTACACCCTCTGTTCTACACCACCTGTTCTACACTCCCTGTTCTACACCACCTGTTCTACACTCCCTGTTCTACACCACCTGTTCTACACCACCTGTTCTACACTCCCTGTTCTACACCACCTGTTCTACACCCTCTGTTCTACACCACCTGTTCTACACCCTCTGTTCTACACCACCTGTTCTACACTCCCTGTTCTACACCACCTGTTCTACACCCTCTGTTCTACACCACCTGTTCTACACCAACTGTTCTACACCCAATTTTACACCACCTGTTCTACACTCCCTGTTCTACACCAACTGTTCTACACCCTCTGTTCTACACCACCTGTTCTACACCCTCTCTTCTACACCACTTGTTCTACATCACCTGTTCTACACCCTCTCTTCTACACCACTTGTTCTACATCACCTGTTCTACACCCTCTCTTCTACACCACTTGTTCTACATCACCTGTTCTACACCCTCTCTTCTACACCTCATGTTCTACACCATCTGCTCTGCACCACCTGCTCTACACCTCATTCTACACCCCCTGTTCTAAACTGCATTTTACACCACCTATTCTACAACCTCTCTTCTACAGCCCCTGTTCTATGCCCCCTGTTCAACACCTGCTGTTCTACACCACCTGTTCTACACTCTCTCTTCTACACCACCTGTTCCACACCACCTGCACCTGTTCTACACCTCATTCTAAACCCGCTGTTCTACACCCAATTCTACAACACCTGTTCTACACACTCTCTTCTACACCCCCTGTTCTTCACCTGCTGTTTTACAGACCAAGCTGACACCGCTCCATGGCTGGCCGCCCGAGTCCAGGTTCCTGCACCTGCTCAGCCACCGCCGACCCCTGGGGCTCCAGCCACTTCACCACCGTTTTTGGCTGCCCGAGTCTAGGTTCCTTCACTGCTGCCGACCCCTGGGGCTCCAGCCACTTCACCACCGCTGTCGGCTGCCTGAGTCCATGTTCCTGCACCTGTTCCACTGACAGCACCATGGGTATGTCCCTCCTGTGTCCCTGCTTCTTTGTTGCTGGCTCCCCAGACTCTGCCGGCTCCTGATCCCTCATCGCCAGCCCCCTAGACATTTCTGGCTCCTGTTCCCCCGTTGCCGCCCCCTTGTTGACTCTGCCAGATCCTGTTGCCTCGTTGCCGGCCTATTGACTATTTGGTTTGGTTTTCTGCATTAAGTTTGGTCTTTTCATTTTAGTTTAGTTTTGCTGGTTCCGTTTGGTTTTTTGCTTTTTCATTTTGTAGTCCCTGCTGTTTTATTTAGTCATGCTTTTTAGGTGTCTTTCTGCCGGCCTCGCCCGCCCTTGTTGGTTGTTCTTTGTTTGGTCCTGCCTCTCCCACCCAGTGTTTCCTTATGTTGTGTCTGTGTTTGTTCTGTGATTTTGTTGTGTGTGTGTTTTTGTGCGTCTGGTTGCCACCCTTGAGGGGGTTTTGTCATGTCCTCCTGTGTCCCTTCCATATCCCTCTCCCTTGTTTCCTGTCCCCTCAGTTTTATCGTTCAGTTTGTTTTAACTCCACTTCCTATTGTTATTATTTCTGCCTTTCCCAGTGCCATCTTATTTAATCCCTGCTCAGTCCTTCACTCATTGTTGGTTCCTTGTGTTTATATTCTCATGTTTTGCCTCATGTTCCTGCTCCAGACCTTAGCTATAAAATAAAGAACTTTTATTTTTGAACCTTACCTAGCTGCTTCCTGGATCATCTCTTCACCTCACTGCATTTGGGTCCTACTTCAACAACCAATTCATGACACTTGAGCCCTTTTTATAAGACACACCATGCCGGCAAATCAGCGCAATATTACCGCAACGTGTTTCTTATGAACGCACCATGGCGGCATCACGTTGCGGGAATTTTGCGGCATTTGTGCCGCCACGCTTGGTAGTAATATTGCGGTAATATTGCGGCTTCGCAGGTCTTATAAACGCACATTAAGCGTTGGCGCAACAGAGGGAGGTATCATGACCACGTGATGAATTACTGCCGAGCTCCGGCGGGGAACTACATAATGAAAATGAATGTAAACGCGCTTAAGTTTCACTTTTGTAAACAGGATCAGCTGAGATGATAAACTGGAGCGTTGCGGTGCTCCGGGAGCTTTTCTCCGTTAGATCTGCAGCTCAGATCATCTGACAGCTCACAGGGATGGTGGAGGACAGACACCTGCGCAGCTTCGATCACAATAAAAAGCAAGTTATGTCCAAGATACATGGAAGTCCGCGACAGTGCAGAGACCACCTCCATATCCCCTTTATGTCGCCATCGCGTAATCTTTTATAAAATGGACATGATTGCGCAACATTACCGCCACGGTCAGAGCTCTTATAAACGACCTTAGGCTCCCTGATGCCGCCTCGGCGTTGCGGCAAATTGGCGGCATTGTTTTATAAAAGAGGCTTAAATGGGAGGTCATGCAGATGACTGAGCTGCGTTGGTGTGAATGTAAATGTTTGTGACCTCACACACAGCTGGGTTCAGAGTGGTGAAGGATCCATTGGAAGTTCCCTGTTGTCTCTTGTGTTGTTAATATGCTCGGGTGGTAGAACAGGGTTAGAGTCTCTCTGGGTAAGGTAAAACAACATAAACAAAACTCAATGAGAAAAGAAAAAGTAAAACTCAGATGATGTGAAAAGGATTTCATGCTTTGTCTCTAAAGTTGGAAACTTTAGAAGTTTTCCATCTTTATATTTATGAAAAAAGATTAGTTCAAAAACATCAAATCACTCCAAACCTGACCCTAATTTTGCTTCCTGATCAACATAACTGAGCTCATCCCACTGCTGCTTTAACCCTGTGACAACAGTCAGCATGGAGTCAGAAACATCAACCTTCTTACCTGAGTTTGACTTGTTGCACTAATGTCAACCACAGAATAAACTAATCTAACAGCAGGAGAAACCTTGGTGGTTGGAACCTTACTACAACCTACAACCCAAAGTATATGACTGCTTTATATTTTGTTGTTATTCACTGAGCCCATTCTAATCTGACACTGAGTCCTCCTGAGAGAAGAAGCTGGACCAAAGTCCCAGGATGGATATGAGGCAGCTTAGAGCTGAGGTCTCTTCTTCTTAAATGCTTATCTTTCATTATCTTTAATGACTCTTTGTTTGAATAAAATGGTGTAAGATCAAATCTCTCCTGCTTACTTCAGGCATGCAGAATGCAGAATTTTTGTTTTTAAAGAGTCTCAGATTTATTCTAAACAGGAAGTTATGACCATTTAGTGAGATGAGCGAGGAAGTATGGGAAATGTGGGCGGGGCCACTACAAGCTGTGTGTGTGTGCGTGCGTGTGTGTGTGTGCTAATGCAAGGTTGAGGATTTTTGTTCTGATTGAGGAAAAGTCTGTCTCAGGAAAATGAACAGATAAACATCACAGCATATCATGTGGCACTAAAACTGAAACAATTGCACCTGATCCGTAAACCATCACATCTAAATGGGTAGAACACGTAGAAAGTGTGAAAAAGTTCAGATAATAAACACGTATGAGTGTTTTAGTTTAGCTCCACCCTCCCTCTCTCCATTTTACATCAAAAATTGTCACATTTCAGCTTTTTCAACCTGTGGTTTTGTGTGTGCCGATGAAGTGCTTTTAGTGTGGTGTGTGCATGCTCAAATACAATATGTGCCGTTGGCGGTGTGAATACCTCACACCCTGTCACCCCCCTGCTCACACCACCGGTGTGGCGACCGCTGCCTTGCCCTGTTTACACCTTGTGTCGCCTCCAATTACCACGTTTGACACCGAGCTGCTGGTGGGAGGGTGGTGGTAGGGGGGATTCACACCCTCGGCCACACTGTCACAGGTACACCCGATCACACACATGCACACCCACTCAAGCACACATTTACACGCAAGCACGCACACACAATGTAGTAAATATATTATTGGTCAAAATCATAATAAAACATAAAATGTAAAAATATAAGAGGATCTTTAACAATGGTCCAGTTTAGTTAATATTTTATTTTATGTATTTTTAATGAAAGTTTAAAATTATATTTCACATTCCTGGAAGAGCAAAAGTCCTCTAAATGTTCTCAATAATCTGTATTAAAACCACTTCCACTGCTCATGTAGCTTCAAAGCTTCAGTCCGTAAAGGTACAGGCATCAAAAATAAGTGTGTGTGTGTAGTAGTAGTAGTAGTAGTAGTAGTAGTAGTGTTCAAGGCTGATTTAATTCTGGACAGAGTCCTTAGCCCTTCTTATAAGGCACACCATGCTAGCAAATCAGTATAATACTGCTCGATATTACAGTGAAATGTGTGTGTGAAGTGAATAATGAGTCAATCGTGTCGTTTTACTTCCTTTAATGAGTCGTTCAGAACTACAACAGCAGAGAGGGCAAACAATCACACTTCCTCTAATACCAGAGACAAACTACCATAGTAAGTGTAGTAAGTGCTCCCTACCGTAACACCCAAGAGACTTAAAGTTAAAGCCCCATTAGTCATCATCACACACTGGTGAAATTACATCTCCGCATTTGACCCATCCCTGTGGGGAGTGGTGAGCAGCAGCAGTGGCTGTGCTCGGGAACTATTTGGTGGTTTAACCCCCGAATCCAACCCCTTAATGCTGAGTGTCAAGTGAGGAGGCTTGGGTCCCATTTTTTAAAGTCTTTGGTATGACCCGATTGTGGATTTGAACCCACGACCTCCCAGTCTCAGGGTGACACTCATACCTCTAGATATGACAATGTATTTATCAACTGGGTGATGGTGGCTGAGGAGTTAAGTGCCTGCCCTGCAATCGGACGGTTGCTGGTTCGTGCCCCGCTCAATTTGTCGCTGTTGTGTCCTTGGGAAAGCCTTGCCTCCTTCAGTGCACTCTAGGGCAGCTGTAGCTACGATGTAGCCACCAAGGTGTGAATGACTGATTGTGTTGTAAAGTGCCTTGGGGGGTTCTAGACTCTGAAAGGTGCTATATCAAATTCAAATTTTGTCTTAACCTTAAGGACACTTAATACTTAATCAAAAACATTAATAAATGATGCAAATAATGAAGTAAATAATGATTGGACTCAATGATTTTTGATTAACGCGTACACCATATGGAGTCCGGACCGCAACCATTCCTCATTGTGAGGCCGTGAACCATTCTCACTGTGTTTGCTGTCGCATTTCAGTGCGAACAACCACACAAATAATTCAGATTTAATCAAAAAATCGGAATTGAGCATTAAGACCTGCAGTGTGAACATAGCCTTAATCTTTGTATTGATCTTACAGAGCACAAACACTATTCTCTATTCATATCTATGTTCTCAACAGCTTGAAATGGCTAAAGCAGCTTCACCAGCTTTGGTAGCCTAGTGGTGTGAGTGTCTGCCCCTGGACTGGGAGATCAGGGTTCGATTCCCAGTTGGGTCATACCAAAGACAACAAACTATCTCGTGTGGCAAATCTCATATTACACTGCAAACCAAAAGCCTTTTATGAGTCTGAAAGCCTACAACTATTTTATTTCAGGTTGGTTAACAGTTTAGAGATCCGGAGAAGCTTTAAATGACCGTTGTCTTGTTTATGCTCGTGACATGTGCTATTTTATTTACGTAATTAACTCGTAATGATAGCTAATGCTAACGGTGAGTACGTGCTAGGATCTACTTATAACTAATGTTTTAAGCCTTTTTAAATCCACATTTCTGGTACATTTGTTTGATTTTATTAAAGTATTAATGCCACGCTACAACACTGAGCTAACTGCTAAAAACATTAGCACTCTAATAGCTATTTGCGGTGAGGACACGTGGGAACAGTATCAAACTGTTTACCTGCTGTTTTTGTAGCTGCGTTTCTAAATAACTGTTCAATAAAAAACCTTTAGTAAGACCTTTCCTGTGATGAAGTGATCACTGCTAACTAGCATTTTCTGTTTCGTTAGGGTTAGGTCCATAATGGTCTCAGTCATGGTCATGGTGAAAGACATGGGTCATCTGATGGACTGACCTTCTGGGCTCCAGCAGGCTTGAAAAGAGCCGAGTGAAATTAGAAGAATTAATGAACTCAATGTATAAAGACAAAAAAATACAAATAGCTTTGTCCATACTTTTACTGAGTGAAGATAAAACATTTATAAAACTAAACCTTTACAATCTACTACAGAGCAGAGTTTCTATTCCTTTCAAAAAACCCACAAAGTGTGAACTAACTGTTGAGGAAAACCATCTCTGTCTGCCACAGCTTAACCAGAGAATTTCACCCAGAAAGTGAATCTTTTATTGTTTCACCAAACAAATTAAACTTTTTTATTTTGTTCAGTTTTAATTTAACTTCTTTTTACTAGAGAGTTTTTATAAGTTGATGCAAAGATGCCAAACATGAGGGGAGAAAGAGCGTATATTTCAGCTGTGACCCAGAGAGGTGAAGACCAGTGTTGGGAGTAACGGCGTTTAAGTATAATGGCGTTACTAACGGCGTTATGTTTTAGTTAACGGAGTAATCTAAATAATTACTTTTCCCATCACTCCCATGAGTGAAACACCGGCTGTACCTGCACCCGCCATTCCACCCCGAGCCAGTGTTACGACACACTCATCTCCAATCGCTATGAAAGCAGGAGTGCGCAAAATGCCTGGGACAATTATTACATTAACATGATGGACCTGTAAATATTGGTGGGGGGAAATCTGTAAAAGATGAGGAAAGAAAAATAAACAGCACTTCAGAAATGTGAGGAAATGAGTGAAAGCAGTACAGGTAAGAGGATACCAAGACTGTAGCAAGCCATTTTAACATTTAATCAACAACTGGACGTCTGTGTAATTCCTATTTGATATAACAATACTTTAATTTATTCTGGTACTAGTTGTATTCTTACAAGAATTGCAAATGAAGACATCAACAGTTATGTTGTTTGTATAGAAATTATTATTAAAGATATCCATAATGATAAATGCACTAGTAGGAATTAAGTTTGAGATATCTCAAAACCTCTAAAAACCCAAGGTGGCCTTTTTAACATTTATTAGGCAGACTGGATATGTATTCCAGTTATCTATAATTCTATTGTTCCTAGTAGAAATGAACATTCCAGATATCCATGAGAAAATGCTTACTGAATGAAGATTTCAGATATCTGTAATGTTCATTCTAGATAGTCAGAATCATTCAGTTAAAAACTCTTGGCCTTATAGACATTATAGAATGTAACTGCATTAGAGAACATAAAAGTATTCTCACATTTACTTTGCTAGGTAACTAATTACTTTTACAATGTGGTAACTGAGTTACTAACTCAATTACTTTTTGGAAAAAGTAATTTGTAACTATAACTAATTACTTTTTTAACGTTAGATGCCCAACAATGGTAAAGACCTGGGCCCTCATTTATCAAATGTTGGTAGAAACGTTCCTATATTCCCTCCTACGGATGAAATTTAGAATGTGTGTATGAACAGTCAATGTCCTGATTTATGAAACATGCGGTGGCCTCTCGTACGCACGTTCCTCCGCAATCGTCTGATGATAAATCCCACCTGTGTGCATATAGGAGCTCGTGCCCGTGTACCGTCATTTACATACAGAAACGCCCTTCATTAACCATATTTGGTCACACTACGTCCTCAGGTCGGGAGGGGATTCCCTGGGTTCTTCCCAAAAAAAAAAAAAGAAAAACTTTATTGACAGCGAGATCGAAACACCGGACACTTGACAACGCGTGTATGATCGGGGAGCAGAGGAGGTTCTGGAGGTTGTTTTATTTGTAAAATAGAATCTGGACTGGAATCGGATCAGTGCGCTGCGCTCACGGAAGAGCCGTTCCCTCCGGAGTGCTCTCTGCTCTGCTAAATCCTCCAATAATAATTATAAGAATAAGAAACAATCTTTTATTTAGCGCATCTCACAAAAAATCACGATGCACTTCACAAGGACAAAATAATTTAATTAAATTACAACATAATAAATAAATAAATGCAAAATGATTTAAAACATAAAATGGGAAGAGTAAACATTGTGATTACAAAATAACACGAAATCAGCCGTTCTACAGTCAGATTTCCGTGGGTCACGGGTGTTTTAGCACCAATAATGTGACACAGCTGTTTTTCCACTGAAATAATAATTTATTGGGTAGAATAATTAGTGGATGAGGAACACGTGTGGATCACTGAGACCTTCAGAATTGCTGTTCCCTCGTTCTGCCACTAGATGCTGTTCCTACGCACGGTCACAGCTGTTCTTATGTTTAGGAACGTTTTCACGCACAAGTACAAATTGGTAAATACCACACAATGCGTAAAATCGTTCCCACGCACGAAATACGCACAGATCTGTAAGTACGGTTGATAAATGAGGCCCCTGGTACGGATGGCCAAAGACCAAAGGGGTTACTATAGAATTAAGATGAAACATACTAATAAAGCTTTTCCTTTATGAATAGCAGCATTCATGCAGCGCACCAGCTGTGTGACCCACCAGACTTCTATGGTGAAGGACACCAGAGCTGGAAAACGGTTTGAATTTATGTGAAAGTTTCAGAAGAGACTTTCAGTGGAAGAAAAAGTTGCTCTTTAATTACAGACTTCTGTGACATCCTGTTCATTCCCACACCAGTAAGTAAAAAGTAAAATGATTTTTGTGATAGAAAAATGATGCTTGTCAGGTGATGCCTATCAAGCTGAAATGTTAAACTCCAGCTGCCAGTCTAAGAACATCTCAGCAGTAGCATTTTAATATTGTATTAATCATTCAAAGTGTAAAAAGACTTCAGCTCTGACACTCTTCAGTCATTTTAAACTCACTACAACATTCTGTGTTGATGTTTCAGGAGCAAATTCCTCTGCTCAGTATTAATGGTATTTAGTGACTTTTTATCCTCCACTGTGAAGCTGTCCAGACTGGTGATTGTTGGTGATTTGAACATTCACGTTGATGATGACTCTGACTACCTTGATAGGAGCTTTTCCAGCCTCATGGACTCTTTCACTTTCACTCAGCATGTTTCTGGCCCCACACACACCAGAGCTCTGGACCTTGCTTTTACTCTGGGTTTAAATGCTGACAGTGTTTGTCCCGAGGACGTTTATATCTCAGATCATCACTGCATTTTCTTCAACTTGTCAGTTTCCGCGTCCCGACCTCCTGCTCGCCGTTTGGTTAGTTGTCGTTTTCTTAATGACAGAACAGCTAGCACATTTTCTGCTGCTTTCAATCCACCTTTACCCTCTGATGCTGACCCTGATTCTTTGACTACTCACTTTAACGAGCACTGCCTCTCCATTCTGAACAACATCTGTCCTGTCAGAACCAGATCAGTTCCTGCACTGAACCCTACTCCCTGGTTTAATGACAGCATTCGCAGTCTGAAGCGCCAGTGCAGAAATATTGAGCGCTTGTGGAAGAAAACTTGTCTCCATGTCCATCTGCTGCATCTACTGCAACTCACTTTTCACTTGTCTGAGCAAAACCTCCCTGGTTCAGAATACCTCTGTTCGGCTTCTGACCAAGTCCTCCAAACACACCCACGTCACCCCGCTCCTCTTCCAGCTTCACTGGCTGCTGGTTAACTTCAGGGTTCATTTCAAGATCCTGGTTCTGCTTTTTAGGGTCTTCCATGGACAAGCACCATCATACATTGGTGATCTTCTCAGTCCCTACACCCCCAGCAGGTCCCTGAGGTCCAGTGATCAAAGCCTACTGGTTGTGCAGCACCAGACTAAAGACCAAAGGTGACAGATCATTTGCTGCTGTGGCCCCCAGACTCTGGAGCTCTCTCCCCCTGAGCGTGAGATCAGTGGACTCAGTGGTCTCCTTTAGAAACTCACCTGTTCAGGTGGCTTTTGTATGAACTTCTACTACTTCTACTGCTACTCTTCGTGCTGCTGTTTCTACCAATTTCTGCCTTTCTCAGGATCCACTGATCCACTGGTACCTTTTTCTTATTCATTTTCTTTTCCCTTTCCTTACATTTTTTAATCACAATTTTTACTTTTCCCAATTTTTTAATCAATTTTAAATTTCTTTACTTTTTTTATTTTTTGTTGTGAAGCACCTCGTGATTTTTATCTTGAGAGGCGCTATATAAAAGATAGTTTATTCTTCTTCTAGTTGGACCACATAAAAAACCATTTGGGCCTCAGATCTCATAGCAGCCAATTAGGGAACGGGTGGGCGTGGCCAGGTCCAGCTTGTTTTCTTAAAGTCACAGAGGCTGTTTCTCAATACTCAAGGATGCTAGTACGTTCTTGTGTACTTGACAAGTATGTTCTTGGCAAGGACACCAGAAAGTCTGTTCTACCGGGAGGACAAGGACGGCATTTTGAACAGAAACGTAGTCCGTTGCATCATGGCTACAAGCGCTGCTTGTTTCTATGTTTAAAAAAACGACCTGACATAGAAATAAAAGTCTAGTTTGTCCCTTAAATAACAAAATAACAATGAATACATATTATTCATACAACATTTGGTCCACTTGAGATAAAAATGTATTAAATACCAGCATTTCTTGCTGTTAAATGAAGAAAAAAGTTTCTTTTTCATCAAAACAAAGTATTTAAGGCAATGCTGCTTTTATTTTGATAGTGGGTTGGCTAATCAGCATTTTGAGTGATCGGGAAGTCTGAAGAAAGACAACCAAATACACACAGCAAATTTGACAGGTTACATGCAATTAATTACAATAACAGGCCACTTTATACTTCTTTATTTGTATTTCTGATATAAAACACTACAGATATGAGCTTTCTCCTCAGACATTTAAAGCACAACGGTTTGTGATGCAATGCATTGTGGGATGCCTTGCCAGCCAAGTCCACAGACGTATGCATCCTCGATATAATGGGCAGAGCAAGAACACATCCGGGAACTCGGAGCGTACTTGCATGAAAGCATTCATAGGATTAGAACAGTACTTGGTCCAAGGATGATGACGTTTCTCAAGGAAGTGAGTACACAAGTACAGACAAGTACACATGTTGAGAAAGGGAGTCATTCTGGAAGGTACTGAAACTGTCAAGAATAAAACTGCTGAAATCGCTTTAAGGGAGAGGATTTTATTGTAAACAACTTCATGAACATGTTTTGTACTGACCATAGAGCTGTTATAACTTGTTTAAAATGCATCTCATTTAAAGTGTGTCCTTGGGCAAGACACTTAACCCGCCTTGCCTGCTGGTGGTGGTCGGAGGGACTGGTGGCGCCAGTGCTTGGCAGCCTCGCCTCTGTCAGTGCGCCCCAGGGCAGCTGTAGCTACGTTGTAGCTCATCCCCACCAGCGTGTGAGTGTGTGTGTGAATGGGTGGATGACTGATTGTGTTGTGAAGCGCCTTGGGGGGTTGTAGAACCCTAAGAAGGCGCTATACAAATACAGGCCATTTACCATTTACCAAAGCCATTATATAAACAAAAGTGTGAGAATAATAGCGAGAATAGGAATAATAACTTCACCAAACCCGTGTTGCAAAAAAAGAGGCCTATTTTTATTGTAAATGATGAATTGATGCTGATATGTGAGTCTCTAAATTATAAACATGTTGCAGAATGTTTGCTGAGTATGTCGAGATAAATCATCTCTGCTTTAGTGCCGACCAGAGCGACACAGCTAAAGAGAAGCACAAATAGTGTTTTGACTTGCTAATAAATTCAGTTTTGACTCAGTAACAACTGACACAGTTAGGAGACTGTGTGGGAGTCCTGTGTGCGTGTGTGTGTGTGTGTGTAAGTACAGTAGGTGAGTGTATGCAACACTTCCAATAGCTGGATACAGTATAAGGACACACTTTTATGCACACAACAGCATAGAGTGTTTGTATGTGTGTGTGTGTGTGTGTGTGTGTGTGCGTGTGTGTGTGTGTGTGTGTGTGTGTGTGTGTGTGTGTGTTTGCATCAGTGTGCGATACCACACTCTTGCACTTGACTCCGTCCTCCCACCTCCACTCCACTGAGTGTGTGTGAGCTGTACTTTCCAGCGAGCGAGCGCCTGCCGGTTTCTGCTCAGCGTACCTTTATGCAAGGCAGGTGAAAGAGGTAAATTGGGCCGTTCCATCATGCCATGCAGGGAGGCCAGGCTGACATGCTGATCAGGTGTGCATGCATAATGACCACCGAAAATAAGCTCTGTTTTAAATAATGCCCCAACCACCCCCGTCCAAAAAAAGGAAAGAAAGGAAGAGTAAAGGAAGAAATGCGGCAGTCTGCTCCCGGTCCAGCTGGAATCTCATCCATCTTAACAATGAATGGAAATCAGAGACAGACTGCCACCGACCAAGGCCTCCACACGGCTCACTTACATCTCCATCTCTCCCTCTCTCTATATCTCCATCACCCTCTTTTCTCTGACCCTATCCTTCTTTTCCTGCTCTTCTCTGTGTTAATTCTGTTTTATTTATTTTTTATTGCTCTCAGTTTTTCCACAGTGTATAGTTTTTTTTCTTTCTTTTTTTCTTTCATGACCTTCTTCCTTTTTTCTCATGTAGGAATATAAAATCTCAGTTTCAGGGACCTATTAGCTACAGTCTGCTTTCAAAGTTGTTTAATTCCTCAGATAAAATAAATCCAATATACTAAATATAAAACAACATTAAACAAAATATGTAATAAAATGTTAAATAAAAGGTGCAATAAGTAAGAATCTAACCAAAACTTATGGCTCGTCTTCGCTCATCATATAGAACACAGGTGTGGAGCTGCGGTCCTCGAGGACCGGCATCCTGCATGTCTTTGTTGTTTCCCTGTTCCAACACAGAAGCCCGTTAATCACCTGCTGATTGAAATCAGGTCTGATGAAACAGGGAAAACACTAGAATATGTGGGATGGCGGCCCTCGAGGACTGATGCTGATCCATAGGTGGCAACAGTCATGAAACCTGTGGAAAGACGGTGAGAAAGTCATCTTTTCTTTTGGAAAATAGACTGCGGTACCTAGACCACAGGATGTCATTCTTACATATTGCACCTTTACAGCTACAATGGCTAATCTGCAAAAAAAAGCAGGTTTAAAAAAGGTTTTTCATGCCTTTTAACAACGTTCTAACATAGTATCGCTATAAATATATTTTGGAGATAAAAAAAAACTAATGAAGTGGGTCTGTCTCATTTGTCTAAAACTCTCAGCCAATAACACGGCTTGGTCTGAATTTGAAACTAACACTGGACCATCCGGCTGTCAGTCTCTTCTAACCGCAGCACCTCCCTGGGTCCTCCACTCATTCCACACTCACGTATTTATCAACAGCACACCACTGGTGTGAGAGGCTCTGCGCTCAAAAATTCCAGAGAAGGAGGAACAGCCCGCTGCTACCACTTCAACTTTAGGACAAACTACCAGAGTCCCAAAAAGAAAAACACCATTTGAAGTCAACAAAAGATGTTTGGATCTAGAAAACAGAGACTGATTTTTGGTGCTCTCTTGTTTACTCTGGCAATGCACGTCCCGGTATCATCCAGAGGTTGCCTGTTGATGATAGTTGACGGGAGGGGTGAGAGTTCCGTCGGCCATCATCCCCAGGTTGCAATGTTGTAATTTTTGGTGTGCCTCACCACTAACAGGCTTTACCCACGTCTTGTTTTTTGCCTCCCACAGTTTGTTGTAGCTGCAGTCTTTTCTTTTTCACAGATTTTTCCATATGTCCATTTCCAAAACAGTTGTAAACAGTGTTGCCAACTGCTTCTGACGATGTCTCTCTCTCTCTCTCTCTCTCTCTCTCTCTCTCTCTCTCTCTCTCTCTCTCTCTCTCTCTATATATATATATATATATATATATATATATATATATATATATATATATATATATATATATATATATATATATATATATATATATATATATATATATATATTGTGCATACAGTGTTGGGCAAGTTACTTCAAAACTGTAATGCATTATTTATTACTTGTTACTCTCATTTTAAAGTAATTCATTACATTACAATATTACTCATTTTAAAATGTTTAAAATGTTACTTTTGCATTACTTTAAGTTACTTTCACCAAAATAATATGGATTAGGGAATCTAAACGTAGCTCATGACGCTCAAGTAGCTCATCACACATCCAGTGGAAGGTGATGTGGTATCTGACTGGACTGGGTTGTGGTTTAAACAGTCAGATATAATAACAGTCCTTTAGGTGTAAAGAGCATTTGACTACAATGTTCTTCATATCCTTATTCATCACAAACTTAAAGTAACGGGCGTATGCCCATCTGGAGAATGTTCTAACGTTAGATCAGCTGCAGGTTCACTCTCTGCTCTGTCTGACTACAGGAAGTGAAACATTTTGCGTGGACGTTTCTCTTCTGCTGATCTTGTGTAGCTTAGAAATCTAGACACACCGTAGCATAAGCAGAAAGATTTTGCTCTGCAGGTCCTTCTGATCACCTCCATCAGGGCTGGGTTATGATTGCCCCTGGGCATGAAAGTGTCCAAAGCTGGCCAGGACCCCCAGAAAATGAATTTGCATGAAATAAATGCAACAACATATTGTACGCTTAACACGCTGCCATCTTAAATTAACTGAGCGTGTAAACGGTGTGTAGGGGGAAGGGGTGGCTCCGCCCTGTATTTTGCCTTGGTCCCAAAATGCCTGGATACGGCCCTGGGTGTGGACCTGAGTTTTGAAGGTGATCTGAATTTTATGAAATAAATAAATATTACATGCTTATAAATTATTGCTTTGTGTTGTTAAACATTTGTAGTGGGTAAAAATCTACCTACTTTTTCCTTTTCAAGAACTTTATTTAGTTTTCTTGTTTTTTATTTGACTATTTTCCTGTATCTCCTCTCAATTCTCCAGAAAAACTGATTACTGAATTTCCTACTTTTCCACATAATGAGCTAGCCTACTTTAAACTAAGCAGCTCTGGGATCTGCACCACAAAAATAGCGAAATGTGCGCTGCACGCCGCAGGTGTGGTGATGTCACCTGGGCACAGATGAGCTCCGCTGAGGCAGTGCACGTCAGGCATGAGTTAAGAGAAAGAGCCAGAAAGCGGACATGAACGATCGCGTGTTAAATGTTTTTTTTTTTTTTTTTGGTGGCGTGACTTTGAGAATGTTACTGTGGTCGCGGTGCGCGCAGCTGGAGCGCATCCGATCAGCAGTCTCTGTCCTCTCTGCTCAATTGAAGTCCTGGTGCACTGGTGGAGTTCCTATAAATAATGTCATATCGAAACTGGACCTTTATTCAGGCTCCCCGTCATTAGAACCCTGAAGAAAACTCACTTATTGATTCCTAATTAAAATGCGTTGTAATGCACACGTTACTGACATTGTACCGAGTAAAATATTACTGATTTTTTTTCTGTAATGCCTTATATTACCGCGTTACAGACAAAAGCAATGCATTACAGTAATTAATTACTTTTGTAACTCGTTACTCCCAACAATGATAATGATGATGATGATTATGTTGATGATGGTGATGATGTTGACAATGATGATGA
>SSNS01000400.1:384235-411735 GCA_006937985.1 Aphyosemion australe | reverse complement strand
GACGATGATGATGGTTATGATAATGATGATGGTGATGAGGATGATGATAATGATGATGGTGATAATGATAATGATGATGGTGATGACGATGATGGTGAGGACGATGATGGTGATGATTATGATGATGGTCATGATACTGATGATGATGATGGTCATGACAATGATGATAATGATGATGATAATGGTGATGTCGATGATGATAATTACAATGGTGATTATGATGATGATAATTATGATGATGATAATGAAGATGGTGATGATGATAATGATGATGATAATGATGATGATGATGATAATGATGACATTGATAAAGTTAAAGTACCAAGTATTCATCACACAATGGTGAAATTGCATCTCCGCATTTGACCCATCCCCATGGTGGGGAGCGGTGAGCTGCAGCTGTGGCCGCGCTCGGGAACTATTTGGTGGTTTAACCCCCCAATCCAACCCCTTAGTGCTGAGTGTCAAGCGAGGAGGCATTGGGTCCCATTTTTTCGAACCCCGATCTCCCAGTCCCGGGGCGGACACTCTACCACTAGGCCAACGGAGCTGGTACCAGCTGGGAGATCAGGGTTTGAATCCCGGTCGGGTCATACCAAAGACTTTGAAAAAAATGCCTCCTCGCTTGACACTCAGCACTAAGGGGTTGGATTGGGGGGTTAAACCACCAAATAGTTCCCGAGCGCGGCCACAGCTGCAGCTCACAGCTCCCCACGGGGATGGCTTGATGAAGTTATTTGGCTTTGCTTTTGCTGTTTCTTTATGAGGCTTTCTTGATGATGATGATAATGATGATGATAATGATGATGATGGTGATGATGATGTTGTCGATAATGATTATGATGATGATGGTGATAATGATGTTGATGACGATGATGATGACTATGATGATGATAATGGTGATGATGATAATGATGATGATGATAATGATGATGGTGATGACAACGATGATGATAATGATGATGGTGATGAAGATGATGATGATGATGATGATAATGATGATGATGGTGATAATGATGATTATGTTGATGATGATGATGATGATGATGATGGTGATAATGATTATAATGATTATGATGATGATGATGGTGATAATGATGATTATGATGATGATGATGATGGTGATGATGATGATGGTGACAGCAGCAGGACACTTTATCTGGTTGTTGTAAACACAACCATAAATGGTGATGATGATGATAATGATGATGATGTTACTCCTCCATGCAGTCACAAAACTCAGTTTACTGATTCTTTACCCGTCTTTACTCAGCTGCTTAAGTTTTGGTGTTGTCTTTCTTCTAGTTGTGAGGAGTACATGAACTAGAGCAGTAAGCCACAACCAGACACATGACTTATTTTAAAGCTTGATGAAGTTATTTGGCTTTGCGTTTGCTGTTTCTTTATGAGGCTTTCTTGTTCTAAAACACTATTTTTACTCTCCTGTGGCATCCTCTCCTCTGACTCTCCTCTCTCTACTCTGTAAGTAACAGTAAAGAAACACACTGCAGTATACACATTATTCATGACTTGGACAAAGGGTGAGTTTTACTGCTGCAAGATAAAAAATATATTGTCCGTCTGCTGCTGTCAACACAAAACTATGTACACTGTCATTAATTTGTTATGTGATTGTCTGCAGAAAATAGAGCTGCAATTAAGACCCTGAAATAGTTCCTGTGGAAAAGAGAAGATATCAGTGTTTTCTATTTGGGACAGAATATCTAACAGCAGCAGAAGGACACTTTATCTGTTTGGTGTAAACACAACCATAAAGGTGTTGTGTGTCTGATCACAATCAAAATACAAACCATTTAGATTCTAACCCCTACTTCACACTGGAAGCATCAGCGGCGCGGAACGGCAATGGAACAGTTTACTCGTGAGCTTCGCTGCACGTTGATGCACAACGGGAACGTCTCAGCCACGGAGCAGCTTCTTCGCCATGCTCTTCGCTGGACTTCACAAGATCCCCCGAGACTTCAAAGGTCACGGTTCGTTTATGCCATCTGCTATTAAACTAAAAAGAAGAAGGAAATCATGTTGAAAAATGTGGTAAGCAAATAAGCCATTAGGTCACATGTATAGACATAATTTACATAGATATGAAATTGCATCGCTGCAATAGTCTTTGATTTTGAAAATTACCAGAGGTTTTACACTAAAAATGAAACCGTATGTGATTTCCTGTGGAAATTGATGTGTCCCAGAAGCAACTCGCAGCAAAAACAGAATCCTATCTGCTTCAATCTCAGTTTTGCGTTTTCAGCATCATCCCTGGTCTGTCACCATAGCAACAGTTTCCATAGGCCACATGTCAGTTGCTGCCGTAACAGTTGCAGCTAAAGCGCCTGATGGCACAGGACCAGCCCAAACCACAACCCCACCACCACTGTGCTGACGTTTTGTAACAGACATGCTGTTTTTGGTAGTGGGGCAGAGGTGGACTGGCAATTTGTGAAATCTGCAGAATCCCAGAATGGCCGGTGTGCTCTAAGACCAGTCCGCCCCTGGTGGGGTGTGTTGCTGTGCATTGTGGGTAAACATCTTTTTTCCTCCACAGAGAAAAGACTCGCTGGGATGTTATGATTTCATCCTGAACTGAACCTGCACATAATTTTGTAAAACACTTTGTGTGCAATCCAACCCATTTAAGTCCACGTCTAACTTTAGAGTCAAAGTTCAGCGAGGTAAAATTTGCCTCCTTTGAACGCTGGGCGAAATCTCGACATTTTAAAAATATCGATATAATTTCAAACAATAAACAAGATGATTCAGTAACATTTCTATCGATATAAATATACAACCAGTGTCTTTATAGAGTTAGCAAACGCAGCTAGTCACTAGCTAATCTCTAAGCAGTCATTACATGTATTCTCACACGTCTGCTCAATCAGGAAACCTCTGGGTCAATGTTCTGCCCTAAACTTTGCATTTGGCGCTTCGTGGTTTTTCATTTTTTGGGGACCCCCAAATGGGCCAAACCCCTCCCCCGTGTAATCAGGAAACAGGTAGCCTACAGAGAGCTGCATCGGCCAAAATACCTCAAACATAATGTAACGGTTTGAAGAGGGAGAAACGTTTTAGTTTGAAGGGGAAATCAGCGGGTGGGAGAAGTTGTTCCGGTTCCGGTTTTCACCGTTTTGTTATGCTAGGAAATGTTCCTTTATGAGCGATTCTGTTGAAAAAGTTAAGAGTTTGTAAGTCAAGAGTTACGGCCGACAGTAGCCCGAAATAAATACCCATAAAAGAGCAACCAGAGAGTTCGAGTCATTGCAATATGATCGCTGATATGAGTCCAATACTGTGAGCTTCCAGCCATGTTTGCCTTAATAACTTTAATAAATCTGCGGTGCATGACCCACGTGAGTGTAATCCTCTAGTAAATGCAATTACATCATGAATTTAGCTTAACATGATAGATTTTTCTTTCTCTGGACAAATTATAAATAT
Organism: Aphyosemion australe; assembly: GCA_006937985.1. NCBI lineage: Eukaryota > Metazoa > Chordata > Actinopteri > Cyprinodontiformes > Nothobranchiidae > Aphyosemion > Aphyosemion australe. Next base: position 408,282 of record SSNS01000400.1, on the reverse strand, counting down.
ATAATAAATAAACGTGCCTGTGGGAGATTTGAGACATCGCTATCTCTTAATTGAGATAGATAGATAGATAGATAGATAGATAGATAGATAGATAGATAGATAGATAGATAGATAGATAGATAGATAGATAGATAGATAGATAGATAGATAGATAGATAGATAGATAGATAGATAGATAGATAGATAGATAGATAGATAGATAGATAGATAAAGGGTTAACAGACAGCTATACCAGTGTTTCTAAGGTTAATGTTGGACAAGAATCAATACATTTTTATGCATTTAATCTGCTGATTAATGAGGAAAAATATTGAGATATATATTGTATATCGGAATTCAGCTAAAAGACTTCGAGATAAAAGTTTTGGTCTATATCGCCCATCCCTAACTTCAGGCACTTACAACTGAGGCACTTTGTCGTGTCTAACTCTGACTGTTTCCCCTCAGGCCTAGCTCAGGCTCTTATTGAGAGGATTTTAAACTGTCAAACATCTACTGAGAGCAGGTTTTACACCCGGCTCAGGTCACACCATCGGACCAGTCTGGATGTTTTGAAACAGAAATGGGACCTGGGAGTTGGATTGTTGGATTTGGTCTGGCACAAGATTCTAGGGAATGTTCACAAGTCTTCGATTTGTGTGAGAAAGTATTATTCAGTTTACAGTGGTGCAATTGTGGCAAGGTGGACAAACCGAGGGCCCGCTAACCGAGGGCGCGCTAACCAGTCAGCCAAAGGGATATCCCTGTGGCCAAGCAGCCAGGGCGCATGATCAATCGGGATACAGTGACAGCATACTCACACTGTCACACAATGTTTGCACTGGTCCAAAGACAGGCTGTCTAGGATTAAACCAGACTTGGACCCGACGTGAGAGCATTGCAGTCGGTCACCTGCCACACTTTTTCACATGTTCTGGACTTGCTCAACACTACAGGGATATTGGTGGTCTATTTTTGATACACTTTTTAAAATGTGTAGTACTGCTGTGTGCCCATGTCCTTTGACTGCTTTGCTTGGAGTGATCACAGTGGAGACCTCTTTGGAAGAATGCCAGCTGACCATGATCGCTTTTTGTTCTTTGCTGGCCGGAAGACTCGTACTGTCCACATGGAAGGATTCTCATCTGCCAACGTACGGACATTGGGTCAAGGAGAACATGAGTCATATTCATTTGGAGAAGATCAGACATAGCCTGCGAGGCTCGGTTGAGAAATTTGACAAAGCATGGTGTCCATTTATGTATTTTTTGATAGTGTCTGCTGACAATGTTTTGTGACTGTTGCTTTTGTAATTGTACATTTATTTTATGATTTAGTGTCAAATAAAAACCTAATCAGTTTTTTTGGTAATTGAACCAGTGTAGCTGTTTGTTGTTGAGTGTTCTGTCTCTTTTGTTAAAATATATTCAAAAACATCAAATAAAAAGACCTTGTTAAAACGAGTTAAACACCCTTATTGTTTTATTCATACCAGAGGACATCTCATTTACTTTCCCTAATTCTAACAAGCCACATATTTAATTACTACTTGATTAGTTAATTCTTCTGTACTGATTGAAGAGACTTAACTTTTGTGCCAAAAGATGCGAACAAACGTTTGCAGATGGGTTCAAAGTTAGCATCACTGACTCTCATGTTACAGGATGTTCCAGACAGAAAATGGGTTAAAGTTCCAGATTTGTCCAACTCAAACCTCTGGGAAATCATTTTATATATCTAAAGAAATAACTAATAATTACACCAAATAAATCCAATAACCTGCATTATAATAAGGCAGCAGGTTTTCTTTGTTGCCGCTCCGCTGTTCGGAGATCCAACCGTTTGTATCTTAGATTAGATCGTCTGTTCGTATTGATTCATGGAACTCAGTTGGAAGTGAATTATTGCTCACAGAAAACCTTGATTGATGGGAACTTTTGTTTTTGATGAGTAATAATTGAAGGATGTGAGGTAGATGAGTGCAGCCTGAGGAAGTAGTTTCCATCTTCCTAGAACTTTAAAACCATAACTTGACCTAAACAAACTCTGATGTGGTTCAGAGTTCACAAGAATCCGTCACCAGATCTGTTCAGCCTCATGTAAACCAAGGTGAACCCGTTTACCACAACATGATCTGCATCGTCTGTCTGATTTACTTCAAGTCTTTGTCCAAAAGGTTTCCTGTTAGAAAGCTTTTCCTGTTTGGAAGCTGATTGAATCTTGAGCCAACCTTCGAAATCTGAGACAAGAAAACAAACTGAGAAACGACATGAGGAACGCACTATAAGGACAGGAAAAGAAAGGGAGGATGGAGTGTGAACAATGGCTGGAGGGAGGAAGGAGGAGGGATGGAGATAGAGTGATAAAGGTAGGAGTGTGGATAGAGTGTAGGGGAGGACAGCAGGGAGGAGGAGGAGGTGGCAGGGCGTGTTTCTGTGTGTAAGCGTTTCCTTCAGCCAGGTTGATTGAGCACCTCTGCCCTGAACTCTGGGTAATGAGAGGAGAGGAAATGGAAAACTTCTGTCCTGGAAAGTTTCCCAAATTATTTAGAAGCTGATGGTGGTGGGGCTGGGGGGGGGGGGGGGGGGGGGGGGGGGGGATTACAATATGCACAATTCACCTTCTCGATACCAGATGAAAAATAATGAAATTCTTTGTGACAGCTCTTCCAACCCCCAGCTGTATAATGATTTTTCTGCCCCCCTCCCTGAGCCTGTAGTATCCTCGTACATCTGTTTTGCATGAGATGCATAAAATGACAGGACTTAGACAGCCACTGCATCTAGTGACAAAGATTACTGTCAGCCACCTTCGCCAGTTAATACATCATTGCCACTGGTCCGTTCCCTGCCTCTGTCACCTAGCGACAGCCTATCCCTTGGTGAGGCCCGGACCATGTGACGACCCCCCCACGCTCCCATTTCCCTCACATTCCTTACACACCTCCCTCTTACGACTCAGCTTACCTTTTACATTAAAAAGAAAAAGAGACGCTGATTTTTTTAACTTTACATTTTTAACCAGTTACCATAAAACACTGGAGAGCAAAGTGTTCCTATCTGATGCTGCAGGTGATCACGGCCTAGTTAGAATTATTAGTGTGCAGCTGCAGGAGAGGAGCAAAAGTAGGGAGGGAGGTTGGCGAGCAAATAATATTTGCTTTTGGATATTAGTTTTTTCTTCCCTTATTAGTTACAGGATCCCTAAACTTTAAAGTGTTGATGAAAGCAGCGGGGGAGGAGAACCAGGAATAACCTCTTAGTATAAGTATACTCCACAGGAGGGTGTGACAGGAAAAGGGCTTTGGTTTTATTCATGGTGAAGCTGTTGTGCTCCTGATTAGATATGAAACGGTTAGTGGTGTTTTATGTGTCTCCACATCTCCCACCATTTAAACACAGACTAATAAAAACAAAACACAATTCAAGATCTGAGATTGTGAGCTCTGAAACCCAAATTTAAGCAAAAAGGACAGACTGGCAGAATGTGAGGCCCTGAGTAAACACAACAAAAAGCTGTTTACCAACCATCACATGAATAAATCATCACTTCATCGTGTCTACGGACTCAGATCCAAACACAGCATTAACCAAGAGTCGTAGCTCTGGTGATAGTCATTCATGAATGGGATGGTAAAACCAGCTCTCACTGTGCTGGCAACAACACAATAAGCATCAAATGATCACACGTTAAATTCAGATGTGGCTCCAGACACTCTGCTTCAGACATATATGATGGTTGACTGGAACCACTCTACTCTGTTTACATTGCGTGTTGCCAACAGTTACGCCAGGATGTCTGAAGGAACTTAGTTATCGTTATGAGGTTTCTGGATTCATTGGTTGTCCAGTGAATCAGAATGTAATATTTGTTTGTCTGCAGGCTGCATGGTGGTGCAGTTCATAGAACTGTTGCATCGTAGCAAAGAGGTTGCTGGTTCAAATCCCAGCCGAAGCCTTTCTGCATGGAGGATGTTTTCTCCTGATATTCTGGTTTCTTCCCAGAGACCAAAATCCAGGGATGCTCCTATTCGATCGCGTGATTGGAAATCGGGCCCGATCACGCGATTTTCAAAGAATCGGAATCGGGTGAAAAGGATTTAGCCTTTGAAAACAACAAACGTGACTTTTTAAATTCATCCTGAGATAGAAATTTACAAACAGAACAACAATGGCTTAGTTTTAATCTCAACAAGTTCCTTGACATCATTGTTCTTTGTTTCTGGGAGAAAAACACCATTACCTCTCACAATTTACGGCAGGCAGGGATTCAGACACCATAACATGCAGCTGATAGCTAGTAGGCTAACGCAGGCTAACGAGTCTCCTCAGGAGAGCTAAACTGTCTTTAGGTGTTATTTTAAACCAGACAGCGAAGGCAGTGTAACAGCCACTTGTAATGTGTGCATACTGAACATTCAACATGCTGCATGATAAGCAGCCTTCAAAACAAACTACTTTCTTCTTTGGCTTTTTTCCCTTCAGGCGTCGCCACAGCGAATCATTAAGTCCCAGTTCACAGCGGCACGTCTACCAAAACACGGAGCCAGCCAACAGTGAAAGATACGTTAATAAACAGAGAAATTGTTGACGGACAGCAAGACGTCATCGTTTCTCATTCTGCAGCACCTGAGCTGACCACGCCGGTAGCTTCAGGTGTTGTGCAGATTAAAGTTAGCCTGCTGGCCGTGGCGCCGCGTACCTGCCCCATCACGGGAACATGCATCGCTCAATAGAGCCACATTATGAGGACATAAACAATTTGAAATATGAGCAATTGAGCTACTTTTAAATCTATTCATAATATTAACACGTTCTTATCCTAAACAAGAGATGTTTGTTTGGCAGATAAACTAAGGAAATGACATAAATACAGAAAGAAAGAGATACCTAAATAATAATAATAATAATAAACTAAAGGAAAAATTGGACGTGTTTTCCTTTTTTTCTTATTTTAATGCTTTGCTGAAGTATTGAAGCGGGACTCGTTATCGACAGATACTCAAAATCAAATGACTCAGATTGAGAGCAAAGAAATGTGATCGGAACATCCCTACCAAAAACATACATGTCAGGTCAACTAGAGTCTAGTTTTCCCCAGGTGTGTGTGAGTGTGTGACTGGTTGTGTCTGCGACTGGAGACCTGTCCAAGGTGTCCCTCACCTGGTGAATTTAACAGTAACAACATTTAATAAAAACTACAGCAGAGGGAATGCAACATTTTCTAGTGTGGTTCCTGTACTTTTTGCTGTAGCCCTTAACACATAGAATGTGGATCTCTGGAAACCCTTACAATGGTTTGGTGCCACTGGTCACTGGAGCCACCATCTCAGCAGGTTGGATTCCAGACCCTGCAGTCCAGAGTTCTGAACAATCTGCTTTGTGAGTTTTTGATGTTGCTGGTTAAACTCCTCTCTTTCTGTCAAACAGAAATTACAAATAAAATCTCCTCGTCTTTATTCTACTTTTTGGTAAATGGTAAATGGTCTGTATTTGTATAGCGCCTTCTTAGGGTTCTACAACCCCCCAAGGCGCTTCACAACACAATCAGTCATTCACCCATTCACACGCTGGTGGGGATGAGCTACAATGTTTACAATTTTTAATAGGATTATCCGATCTCTGATCTGACCTTGTGGACATTTTGTAGAACCATAACATCTAGACACAACATCTCAGTGAAAAGATGAGAACATTTAGAGTTAGACCCTACAGGAATGCTAACAGCTTTTGTTGTTTTCCTCTCAAATCCAAAAATGTGAGCATAAAGAAGACGCCTGTGAGGAATAAATGCAGCTCACACACCTGTGCTCCTTCTTCCAGGGAGACGTTTAAACGTGGTTTACCTGATGAGAGGCTGCAGGTTGTGTGACCACACTCCTGCTGCTGGTAGCAACAATAAAATACGTTAATATTCCAATTTAGATCCATCTACATTAGACCTGATTACGGCTGTGCTGGAACCTGGAACGATTAGACTCTTCAAAAAGAAATATCATGTAGAAATGTGGAGGTCTAGATGGAAACTCTTTAACCTGGTTACACACACACACACACACAGGCACACACACGCAAGCGTATAGAAACACACACGCACACACACGCACGCGCACACACTCACACACACACATGCGCACACACACCCACACACACACGTACACGCACGCACACACGCACACACACACATGCACGCACACACACTCACACACACACATGCACACACACGCACGCACACACGCACGCACACATGCACGCACACACACCCACACATGCACGCACACACACGCACACACACGCACACACACATGCAAGCACACACACACACACACGCACACACACACACACGCGCGCACACACAGTCAAACCTAACAACAGATAAAGCAAGTGGCTTTTATTTTATTTTCCCGTCCTTGTTCTCACCCTTTTGTCTCACACCTCTCTGTTCTTGTGTTTCTTTGTGTTCTGCTGTTCTTTATTAACTTACACAGCCTTCCTTTTGTCATTATTTCCACCTTTTTCTCCCCCTCACCCCCCACCCCTCTCCCCTCTACTGACATTGTAATGTTACTGCGCACGACTTTATCTTGCCTGAAAAGGTGAAGCCATGAATGATCTCTCCAATTTAAAAGCACTCAACCCTCACGCTGCCTGAAATGAATATTTTGCATATATTCATGCAACAATGATTCAATTTGAGGATATTATTTGCAAACAGTGGCTGAATTCTCTGCAGCATTAATAATAGAGTAGCAGGGCCAATATCACCAGGATGAAAAATGTATTTATTCTGACATGTTTAGAATGAACCGGCGCGATTAATTAAAAAGTAAACAATAAAGAGAAGAGTCAGATGGAAAAGGGATGCGATGAGTCGAAGAGGAAACGACTTTTCTGTGGAAAACGTTGGATTGTGGAATTTAACTTTACAACTAATTTCCAACATTGTTTTCTGGAGTTTTAAACTAAAAGAAAAAGTGATTTTATTGGACTGCCTAAATAATTAGGTAAAGTTTATTATACAGACATATATAAAGCAGCATATAATAAATTCAAATATAATATAATAATGTGCAAAATGTCCAAATAAAACAGAAAAAAAGACATAAGGAGTAAATAACGTCTCACCGACCTTTCAGCATTACTGAAATGGTTTCATTTTCCACCAGGAATGGTTGCCCCAGAGCCAGCTCAAACTGGGAATGTGAAGATTATTCGGTCTGCATGAATTCATGGACACGCACACGTGGTGTGTTAGGATTAAGGAGCAGCCTTGTGTAATGATTAAATCTAAATACATCAGGTTCTTTACATGTTTGAACTCGGAAAGGTCTGGAGGAGTTTTGGACCCAAGGATTCAGCCACCACACCCAGAATAGAAACAAGTCATAAAAGTTAACCGTTGAGCTGGAATGCCCAAATACTGGAACATGGCTTCCATTGACTCAGCTTTACTTGACTAGGCTTGACTTTAACTTAGCTTGACTGGAGTAAGCTTGACTTGACTTTACCAACCTGTGCTTAATTCATAGGCTTGGCTCACACGGCAAGATAATTATGCCAATTTTTGACCAGATTCTCCTCTTCTGACAATCGATTTCTGATGTGCTAATTGCATAAAGATAATCTTACCAGACATTCCTGCTGTGTGTGGTGTGTTAGGAGCGCTCTGGTCTGCTCAGAAGGACATCAGGACCATCCTGATCACAAAGCTGAGATATTCAACGTGTCCCAAATGCCCCATTAAACTCTGTTTTAGAACTACAGTCCACACTACACTAGTGGAAGGGACCGGTTTATTACTATTATTATTATTATTATTATTATTATTATTATTATTATTATTGTTATTATTATTATTATTATTATTATTATTATTATTAATAATAATAATAATAATAATAATAATAATAATAATAATAATACTTATTATTATTATTATTATTATGATTATTATTATTTTTATTATGAATAATAATAATCATCATCATCATTATTAATAATAATAATAATAATAATAATAATCATTATTATTATTGTTATTATTATTATTATTATTATTATCATTATTAATATTATTATTATTATTAATATGATGATGATGATGATGATTATTGTTATTATTATGATTATTATTAATAATAATAATCATAATAATTATTATTATGATTATTATTATTATTATGTGCGTATTTAAGTCATTGTTGTTGTTGGGTAAATCCTGGTATGGTGATTTTTTAAAATGTTTTTTATAAATCTATTTCATTGACTAACTTTCACATCTATCAGGTGTTTTATGGATCATTTTAGATGAACAGGTTGTGACCTCACTGACTTTATTCATGTTTTAGAAAATAAAAAATCTTTCTTTTTTTTGAGATGCTCAATTTTTGGAGCTACAAGGTTTTTGCTCAATGACGTCATGTTTGTTCGACTAGAAAAGAATAACAAACACCATCTAGTGACCTGGAGGCTGGACGCTTGTGCGCTGACACTGAAGATATTTAACATGAAACTAAAAACATCAGAAATGAGGTGTGCTTTAATTTAAACTAGGTATTTGAGTAACATCAAGCTAAAACAGCATGATGTCTTCTGAGTGGTTAGAAATGGATGTAAAAAATAAAACCGTCAGAACTTATAGTTTAAGCATGTTTCAGAAATCTATAAAAGCGTGGTGGTGGGACAAGAACTCTTATTATTATTACTGTATTTTATATAAAGCAGATTTTGCTGCTTTGCTGCTTAATGAGGTTATACAGCAGAGAACCTAATGATTTAGAGGTGATGTGTGTGGTGTAGAGACGTACGGTAAGCCAAAAGATCACAGTTCATTCTTCTGCATCAATCAGAATAAAAAGAAACAAAAAGCTTTTATGTTAAACACACAGAACACTGCTGTATGCTGCATAAACCATTATAAAAATGTTCCACAGTAAAGATGAACTCTGGCTTTGTTAAGAAAACATTCTGGTTCATATTCATGTGTGTCTCTGAAATAAGTTTTCAATCATCAGTTTTATTACATAAAGAGGATTACTGATCAGTTAAATCACTCATTAATTCACTCTTTACTCTCAGCAAAGATTTAATCCCACGTTTCCTCCTCTGACAGAAGAGACACAGTAAGCTCCGTGTGTGTGTGTGTGTGTGTGTGTGTGTGTGTGTGTGTGTGTGTGTGTGTGTGTGTGTGAGAGAGAGAGAGAGAGAGAGAGAGAGAGAGAGAGAGAGAGAAGTTCTCAGTGTGAATCAGTTTCCTGTGTTTCCTGTGTCATTAGTCTAGATCCACTCTAATGATGGTCCCACTGGAGCGCCACTTCACACACACACACACACACACACACACACACACACACACACACACACACACACACACTGTAATCCAGCCCTCGTTGAGTGCGACAGATATGAGAGGCTGCAGTTGCACATGCGAGCATATGTATGTAAATTCCCTCATTTATAGCATTATCTGGAGGAGGTATTGTCTCTCCACCGTAATGTACGACTGCCAGGGAAACATGAAAGGCAGCAAGAGGAGAGGCGCTCACATGCACGCAGAGAGCTGATACGCCATAACATATAATGACAGTTCCTGCATGTGGAAAAAGAAACGGAGGCAAATGAAAAAGAAAATTAGAGACTGAGAGCAAGGGAAAGAAAAGGGAGGGAAGGAGAAGAGAAAGGTAAAATGAATCGGCATGAAGAGGAAAGATTAACAGGAACTGGAAACCAGCAAACCCAGGCTCACTGACTTAAGGCCTTTTCAGGAATCATTTTTAAATAAAAATCTGATTTTTGACGTCACTCTGCCTCATTTTAGGTTAATAAGGTGTAAAAAGTGATACGGTATTTCATCACAACAGAGACGCTGACAGGAACCAGTTATAATCAAACATGTCAAATAATCAGCAGAGAGGTGAACTGGACACCTCTGACCAACAAGAAGCCACGGGCAGGTTAGAAACATGTCCAGGTGGGACCTTCATCAGACACCTTTGGTTCTTTGTTCTAGGGTCTGGTTAAATCACATTATATAACAGTCATGTCACAGCCTGGCAAGTTATCCTATAGATGTGAATAAATAGTCTGGCCCAGCCCAGAGATCAGTCATGGGGCGGGAGCTACGGTTGTCTTTCAAACTGTCTCAGCATGCTATTGGATAATGAACAACGTGATACACTCACTATGGCGGCCAACGGGGCAGTCCGCCATACACTGTTGAAGAAGATGCTAATACATCCTTTTTCTAAATAAACCTAAGCACCTCTATCTGCTCTTGACTCAAAGAAAAGCCCAAGACTAAATAATCCAAAGTTGATGCCAAAGCTGTTTCAAACGAGCCGTCGCCATCTTAGTTTTGCTCAGTCGCAGTAAGATCCCGCCCACCAAACAGATAGAGTGCTGGCTAGACTGACATGCAAGAGCAAAATCATTGTGCTTCATCAGCTGACGGTCTAGATTCTAGGCTAGTCATGTCTGGTATATTTGTGAAAAGCTTACAAGTTTAATATAAAAATAAAGTACAAAATAAATGATAAAATAAAGTACCGGACCAAGAATCGAACCCTGGGGCACACCGCACTTCAAGGAGGTATTTTCTGAGCTGTAAGGGCCCATATTCACCACCATTCACACAGGGGCACAGTGGCAGAGGAGTTAGTGTCCGTCCCATAATTGGAAGGTTACAAGTTTGAACCCTGCTCGGTTTGTCACTGTTGTGTCCTTGGGCAAGACACTTAACCCACATTGCCTGCTGCTGGTGGTTGGAGAGACCGGTGGTGCCTGTGCTCGGCAGCCTCGCCTCTGTCAGTGAGCCCAACGACAGCTGTGGCTACATTGTAGCTCATCATCACCAGGGTGTGAATGAGTGGATGACTGATTGTGTTGTAAAACACCTTGAGGGGTTCTAGGACTCTAGAAGGTGCTACACAAAATACAGGCCATGTACCATATTCACACAAAACAAACTGTCAGTCAAACAAGAAAGAAACCACTGGAGAACCGTGACCTTTAGGCCGACACAACATTCCAACCATAACAGGAGGATGTCATGATCGACCGTATCAAAGCTGCAGTTGGGTCCATCATCAGCAGGGCAGCAGAACTGCCAGAATCTAAGGTTAAAGGGAGATCATTATCAACTCTAAGTAGTGCAGACTTTGTGCTGTGGCGCAGCCTAAAGCCTGATTGAAACTTCTCAGAGATTTCATTTTGCTCCAGATGGGCAAGCAATTGCAAATAAATAATGTTCTCTAGCACCTTGGAGAGAAAAGGGAGCTTTGAGATAGGCCTGTAATTAGAAAGATCAGCCGGGTCCAAGTTAGGGATCTTGAGAAGAGACTGCACCGTAGCGCTTTTAAAGCTTTCTCAGACATAACCAGTAGCCAGAGAGGTATTTAACAACTGAAAGGTACAAGAGAGCCCAGAAGGTTCCTCTGTAGTAGTCCAAGGGTCAGCAAGAGGGGCTTAGGTCATGAACAAACCGTGACAACTCATCCAAAGAAACAGGGTCAAGCTGCTCTAAGACATCTGAACCCTGAAAACAAACATTAGGGTCTGGAGCCCACGACAACAAAACAGAAGACATAATGGCTGACACTTTATCAGTAAAAAGGTTAAAAACTGTAACACAAACTCTGCAAAGGTGGAGCAGCACAATAACAGAGGGGTTAACAATATGGTTAAAAGCACTTGTGGCTTATGAATATTAACCAACACAAGGTTAGACATTTTCCACCTTAAAGGAAAAGTTCGCTTTTTTAGACATTAAGTTTTATGTCTTCCTTCACCCACCCAGTGCTCTGTAAACTTTGACCCATTTCACACACACCCCCCTGCCCAGAGATTTTCAGGGGAGAAGTGATTCAGAAAGGTAGTTCTGGCTAGTTTCGGGGGCGCTTTATCTGCGCCGTTTAGCCTCACAAAAGGATTAGCCTCTGAAAGCATGGCTAATTTACATCTCACAAACAAAGAGAAAAAATTTACAACGTCACATTACAACGGGACTAGTTTTTGTCATTCGTATCCCTGCGCCGGTCCCCGCGGATATTAAACAGCGCTTTGTATGTCAGCTGTTTCACTGCCGAATGCCGAAAACATGTCAGACTCCGTCTCATCTGATGACGAATTTCATTTTAACACTATATCAGATGAAGAAGAAACTTATTTTACTACTAGGATATCTTTATGAGCCAGAGTACACGGATGAAGAATTGCATTTGCTACACAAAACACACACATCAACACAGATTGTTGACAAAGCTACTGCAGTCTATGATCAACCATCGGTGTAAAGATGATTGCATAAATAATGCGCTAAAATGCGAAGATGATTGCATGAATACAGCAGACATAGCGGAATAAATCATTTTTTAAAAACAAAACTTACCCAGATTTCTGGTACGGCCTAACTCTTCAAAAACAGTCTTTCACTTTTCCCGAACTTTTTCCTGATGTAATCATCCTCTTTGAAGTGTGCACTGCACAAACGAAAGGTTTTGACTCGTTCCAGCCGAGTATCCTTGGAGTAGCCGATTGCTAAAAGCCACTGATGCCTTAGAGAAACGTCCTTAGCAGGAAAAGTGTCAAACCGAAAAGGTGATCCTGTAACATCCTTATTGTTACAACCCGGGAACCTGCAGGTATGCACCATGGCTCGATATATTTAAGAAAAACTACTTTTAAGTGACTTTAGAAGTTGTTGTTTCACTCATACAGCTAGGATTAGCAGCCAGACACGAGCCCGTTCTAGCTGCTGCGGTGACCGGCGCAGGGATACGAATGACAAAAACTAGTCCCGTTGTAATGTGACGTTGTAAATTTTTTCTCTTTGTTTGTGAGATGCAAATTAGCCATGCTTTCAGAGGCTAATCCTTTTGTGAGGCTAAACGGCGCAGATAAAGCGCCCCCGAAACTAGCCAGAACTACCTTTATGAATCACTTCTCCCCTGAAAATCTTTGAGCAGGGGGGTGTGTGTGAAATGGGTCAAAGTTTACAGAGCACTGGGTGGGTGAAGGAACACATAAAACTTAATGTCTAAAAAAGCGAACTTTTCCTTTAATAGCTTCTTGATATGAAGAGAAACAGCTCCTTAAAGGTGCAATTCACTCGTTTAACCAATACATTTGCAGAGGTCTCTAGTAATGAATGCCTTAAGTCGTACTCTGAGGGAAAAAAAAGCTCCAATGCACCAGTTTCAAGAAGTAGAAGTAAGCCACATCTGACGGCAGGATCTGGAGTCTAACTTCCTGATATGTGGCCATCTCTCCTCTGATTGGCTAACAGCAACACGACTCTACCACTGACTCTGTTTGCTCTGCAACGTTGATGTTTTATCTCCACAAATAACACAAGCCTGGAGGAGTTCTGCTGTGTGGTGGAGTTGCTAATGCTAACGGTTAGCTTCTACTAGCCCAGACGTTCTCTGCTGTTTCCTGGACGCTAAACCAACAACATCCTTCCCCGTTGTGAGTCAAGATGGGTGAGTCCATGAATGTTAAGTGACAGTGTGACGTAGATCTGTCAGGATTTTCTAATCCTAGAGTTTCACCTAGAGCAGGGGTTCCCAAAATGTTTTCTTTGATGACCCCCTTTCTTGTGTCCAAGATAAGCCAGGACCCAAACCCAACTCCTACACGCATAAACACATTAAATGTGATCATTTACAAACTTTCTACAGACATACTGAGTTATAACTTTTATATGGAGTTCTGATTATACTGCAGGGTGTGTTATTGGGAATTTATAAATGAAATTTTTACAAATAAAATCTTGCTAACCTCACAACCTCAGCAAAGACAAAATTTTGGGGACCCCCTGCAATCTTGTGGGGACCCCCTTGGGGGTCCCAACCCCCAATTTGGGAACCCCTGACCTAAAGTCTATTTTCTATCAGAAGCTAATGCAGGAGATAGGTGGAGGAGCCTATTTTCATGTTCAGCCTGCATGAAACACTCAGAGTGACGCATTAGAATCAGAAGTAATCATTAAAAAATGTTTTTCAGTGAACTACACCTTTAATAACTGTAAGGAAACATGCAGTCCATCCTTCTTCCTCCTCCTCTCGGCCCATCTGCACTGGTGCCTGGTTCACTTAGCCAAGGGTGACTTTGCTGAAGAGAGCAGTTTTGTCCAATGTTCCCACACAAATGTCATTCATAAGATTTGTCAGGTCCTGCATCCTCAAGACCAGACGCCAAAATCCCAGAGTCTTTAAAAGCAGCAGGAAACAGTGAGGCAGTAGGTGTGCTTTAGGTTGTGGTCAATGTTTTCAATTCTTTGTTCTTTAATTATTCGGGTTCTGTCCCTCTGACCCAGTGCTGTGTGGGACAGGTCCGGCTCATGTGTTTACTTTTGTGTATGACTGGGAACAGTTTGGAATGTCACTCATCCTTACCGTGTAAATCTGGGAGCAGCGTAGTGGAAGAGATGTGAACATGACTCTGCTGCTTTCTTTGGTTACGAAATTAATAAACGGAGGCAAGAGAGCGGAACTCTCTCTCTCTCTCTCTCTCTCTCTCTCTCTCTCTCTCTCTCTCTCTCTCTCTCTGTCCCTCTCTCTATTTCTCTCTCTTTCTCTCTCTCTGTCTCTCTATTTCTCTCTCTCTTTCTCTCTCTCTCTGTCTCTTTCTCTCTCTTTCTGTCTCTCTCGGTCTGTCTCTCTTTCTCCTTCTCTCTGTCTTTCTCTATTTCTCTCTCTCTCTCTCTCTCTCTCTCTCTCTCTCTCTCTCTCTCTCTCTCTCTCTCATTTCATCCCGTCTTCTCTGCCCTGCCGTTTTACTCTCATCCATCCCACCCTGTGGCCCAGTAAGGCTCAACTAATGGCGCTTTCACATCTGGGTCGGCACGGACCCACCCTGGTAGGGTATATTGTGTTCACATCTAGGTAGCCTGTGTGTTTTCCGTGCTCAACCGGCCATTTTTTTCAGACCTCCTCCCCCGGCGGTCCGCTTCGGTCTGAACTGACCCAACACACCCACTGCTGACTGATTGGCTAGCTGAAATGCATGCCTACCTTTAGGGGGAGCCTCCGATCAGCAGGTAGAATCATCCAGTAAGGGCTTCTCCCATGCGGTGGAGTAAACACCTCTTCTGACTGCAGCTCGGAGCTGCTGGTCCAGCCGCGGCAGCACGAGTAGCACAGAGCCGTCTCATTGAGAGACCCAGTGCCTCCCTGCTTGACACTCAGCATTAAGGGGTTGGATTGGGGGGGTTAAACCACTAAATGGTTCTCAAGGGCGGCCACTGTTGCAGCTCACCGCTCCCTCAGGAGATGGGTCAAATTTGGAGAGCAAATTTCGCACACCAGTGTGACAACTAATGGTACTTTAAATTCAACACTGCTCATGGCCACCTTTGTTTACTAACCTAAGGAGGACACCACAGACTTCTCCTGAAGCCTAATTTATACTTGTCCGTCTGCGTCAGTACGGAGACACGCAGCGCCATTTTGCGTTGACGCAAGGGCTCTCGGACGGGCTCGCGGAGGGTGACGGAGACATGCCCCCAAAAATAACTGTCCGTCGAGAGCCACGGAGAGCGCAAGCTTGTGATTGGTCAGGACGCCGCTTCCTTGAAATACGTCACCAGCAGCACCGCCACTGCCGACTCAAAAAATAGGGAGCTGAAGATATTTAGCGGCAGACATGGAGCAGATTGAAGAACGCCTCGCTGAAAAAGTTCAAAAATATGAAAGTTTATTCACTCGTGACTGAAGGAGCACAAAGATACACAGCGAGCGTTTTATTCGTTTACGGAAATGACGAGAAACGTGGGTTTAGAGGTGCCGACCGCATGAAGAGGTGGAGGAGAATGAGGGACAAATTCGTCCGTGTTAAAAAGTCTCTAAAATACATTAAAACAAGGTAAACACAGTAGTAAATACACTATCGTAGACCGGATACATGACTGTAATGGTGGCAGGATACCATAGAAATGTGCTACACCCTCTGCTGTCCAGGCGGGGGGTTGCTTTGCAACATCCCCCCAGCTCAACAGAGAAGTAGAAACATAAAATGTCTCCGTCAACGCGTATGCGTCTCTAGCCCGAGGAGCTCACGGAGAAGTATAAATCTAGCTTAACCCTCTTTTTCCCCACCCATATGCTCAGAGATTTCCTCGTTCCTGAGAAGGCTTTGTGAAAAAAACCTAGCCGTGCACGACTGGGTCGATGCTACCAAGCCTGGGCTGGACTGGACCAGATGTGAAAACACCATACATGTCCAGATGAACACTAGGACAAGCCAAGCTTGGGCCGACTCCTGAGCCCATTCATAACCGGGCTGCTATTGTAGGGATGGAAACAGCTTTCTCAGCAGCCTGCCATACAAACACAAAGAACAGTTTAAAACAGAGGGAGCTGTCCCTCTAGTTAGCCTCTGAGACAATGCTTCTGGAAATGACAAGCACCAGCAATTAGCAGTTGCATGACGCAGGGGAAACCCTATACATCTCTGTCTGTTTCAATCACAGAGAGACGCCAGTCACGGTGAGAATTAGGGCCCAGAATGCCATCAATTTCCCTTAACCTGTTTTAGATTGGTCTGTGTAGGTGAATGCATGATAGATTGTTTGTGTCATCCTATTAAAAGTGTCGTTGGAGGTGTTAACGGAAGAGGGTGGAGCACATTCGTCAGGTCCAGAGGTAGTTTGTGTTTACATTTCTGTGTTTGGATAGAGGGCTGGGATAAGGAGAGTAAAGGCACATTCCTACAACATATGCTCCATCATGCAGCCATATCTTATCATGCTCTGTACCATGAAGACCTCCTGCTAGCTTGTCTCCATAGCATCACTGATGGCTACACGGCCCTCTGCTTCACAATATATTTAATTAAATATAAATATACACAACAGGACCTGCCCCCCCTCCCCCCGTCTGGATGATGTCACTAGGAATGAGACAGACAGCCTCTCTGTGAGTGGGACCGAAATAACCAGATTCCCTGGTGAGAAACAAAACTGTGTGAATTTACCGCAGCATCCAAAGGATGAGGAGATGGGACATGTCCCACATGCTGGTCAACCAGAGGAACTCTGTTCGTGTAAAACGTCCCTCTATCACTCTGTCTCCTTTGGACACATGTCTCATCTGCGTCTCCGTCTATCCTCCCTGGCAGGTTTTACCCAGCAGCAGAGATTGCAGTCCAGAGTTGTCTTGTAAGATGAAAGATGGCATGACCGTGGTGCTCATGGACCCTCCGTGACACACACACACACACACACACACACACACACACACACACACACACACACACACACACACACACTCTGTCTAACACCCACGTATGTCCTGGTCTTTCATTCCACGCTGAAATGCGCCCTGCCTGGGATCATTTACATAATACACTTCTGACACCTTTACTTTATTCATCAATCACACCCAGGCAGCTTCTCCAGGTCCGGGCTTTTGTCTGAGCATGTCTGTTGTCTGTGGCAGTGTAAAGGCTCGGCACAAAAGATTAATTTCACAGCTTTTTTTCTCTCTGTCTCTTCCTCTCTTTCATCTTCATCTTTTCTCCTCCCTCCTTTCCTCCGTCCCTCTACTGCTCCCCTCATCATTGTCCTCCTCCTCCTTTCTCGTTTATCCCTTGCTTTCATTTCACAAAGCCTGCAGAATGACAGCAGCCAGATAATGAAAACAACAATGCAAGCGTTTTTTCTTCCTTCTTCTTTACCTCTGGCATGTCATATTCCTACATTCTCTCAGGAGTCTATTATTTCTGTCTTCCTCACTCATCCCCTCCTTCTGTCTCCTGGTGTTGTTCTTTTCCTTCCTCTCTGCACCTCCACCATCTGTCTGCATGTTTTCCTTCATCTCTGTCATCCCTCCATACTGTACTTATCCCCATCCCGTTCTCTCCCACTTTTCCAAGTTCCTTGTTTTCTTGTTCCTAAAAGTGAAACCAGTTCTTGCCTGCTGGTGAACACAGTCAGAAGTTTTTAACTTAAGAAAAGAAAATAATGAATAATCTAGTGTGATTAAAACAAACACAGCATGTTGTTTATCACTTCCATCCATCGTTATTGAACTTCTAGTGCGCCTCACATTTCAATTAGATGAAATAAATGAAATAGGGCCTGAAAACCTCACGCTTGTTCATCGATGGAGATGAGAGGGCAACTGTCGCTCAGATATCCATTTTTGAACAGATGGGTTGCCATGAGGAGCCATATCTCCCTTTCAATTAAAAAATCTGAAACAACCATTGTCTTAACACTCATGCAAAAAACACACAGATGGGTTTTGTTTGCACCCGTGTCAGACAGAACCTTTTTTTATTCCATGCAATCACTCATTGGCCACCATTGACATCTGTGCTTTTACAGGCACCTCCCAGCTCCAACTGGTGACTAACAGACCCATCAGGTGCCTGATTCTGGAGGTCCAGGAGAGAACGGGTCTATGGTTCTGACCCAGCAGCCAGCACCTCTGACACTGGGGTTGCTGAACTGGTCTAATGCAGGATCAGCCTCAGTGGCCTAGAAATCCAGACAGACAGGAGCTGAAGCAAAATGATGTTGCTCTGCATGTTGGTCTAGCCACGCGCCATAGGAACCTCACCAGGTCTACCATTGGCCTGATCAGTATTCTGTTATATACGCTATCGGTTTGGTGGGCCAATCACAGCGCGTTATTGGTTTGGTGGGCGGGATGATGTGACGGAGTGGAACAAGATGGTGTCGGCTTGTTTGAAACGACTTTGGCATCAACTTTGGATTATTTAGACTTGGGCTTTTCTTTGAGCCAAGAGCAGATAGAGGTGCTTCAGGCCTTTATTTGTAAATATTTGTGTTTTCTTTGATGGAGTACGGCAGACTGCAACTGACATCTGTAGTGGTGAGAATGTCATGTTGTTCATTATCCAATAGCATGCAGAGACAGTTTGAAAGACAACCATAGAACCTGC
This sequence comes from Aphyosemion australe, assembly GCA_006937985.1. NCBI lineage: Eukaryota > Metazoa > Chordata > Actinopteri > Cyprinodontiformes > Nothobranchiidae > Aphyosemion > Aphyosemion australe. The sequence continues at coordinate 389,398 of SSNS01000400.1, read as the reverse complement.
CCCATGGCTGAGCTCTGTCTATGGGTCGTGGCATATAGAGGATGGCTAGCCAGGCTACAGAGTAGCAACTATTCACAAAACATAAATAAATCAATATCAATAAATAATAAATAAAAGGCTATTATTATTATTATTATTATTATTATTATTATTATTATTATTATTATTATTATTATTATTATTATTATTATTAATAGCACCTTTAACATATTTAAACATTATGTTTTGGCTTTGATCTGACTGATCACCCACTCATGAGGGTGGGTGGGCTGAATGGGTAGAGCAGTAGTCCACTGATTAGATGGAGTCCAGCTCAGTCCCCAGCCCTGCGGTCACATGTCAAAGTGTCCTTGGGCAAGAGACGATGACGGAAGCTGTCCCACAGCCGTACAAATGGCAGCCCCCGCTCCTTTGGGAGTGGTCAGAGCAGAGGAATACTTTTTTCCAAAGGCATCAATAAAATATAATTTATTATTTTTGTTGTTATTATTTTTATGTAAGTGCTATTTATATGTAGTCTGAAACAGCAACACAATTAAAAGCTGCTGCAGAAACTAAATATTTGGAGGATTAGAACTTTCAGAAAAAGGAAAAAGCTTTGTAGCACCAACATTATCACTGATTCATGTTAAATAAAGCGTGAAATGAACGTACCTTCTCAGGTTTAATAATATTCTACGTGCTACACAACCTTCCCTCAGTGAGGTTCCTGTCACTCATGGTCAGAAACTGTTAAATTACTGCCACAGATTTTCTTTGCAATTTGCTACAAACAGAGTCACAAAGTGATCACACAACAGACTCGTTCCACGATACATCACCCAGGACCCAGGCAGAAGGTTCCAGCTGCTGGTCTGTACATCCCACTGCAGAGGGAATATTTTAAACATGCTATGGGGGACAGTAGGACTGGACAATAGCTCCAGATAAAATAGCTAGCTTGCTGCTAGCTTGCTGCTTCTCCGTCTCTGATGTGAGCTTAAGGTCGGTGTGTGAAGACAAACTTCATGTTCATGTTCTGCCCCTCTCTGCCACCTATGGACAATGGTGGCAGAGGAGTTAAGTGTCCACCACATAATCAGAAGGTTGCAGGTTCAATTCCTGCTCAGTCTGTTGCAATGTTGTTTTCGTCAACAATGACAATGACTAAATGATTCCGTTGATACCCCTTTTTCTCATAACAAAAATGAGACGAGCTAAAAATAGTTTTTTGCTGACTAAAGACGTGCCGGAGTTTGAGTTGATGAGATGAAACTGGATGAAAGTTGTGCTCAAAATACAAAATTCTGTCAAAGCTAAAATGTAACAGCGCTGCTGTTGTGGTCTCAGGTCTGCAGGACCCACCAGCGTGCAGCGGCAGTGCGTCGCTCAACACATCCATCCGCTTATTAAGGAAGTAAAGGATTATAAAAATAACAACAACAAAAACAATAATAATAACAATAATAATTAAAAAAAATAATAATATAATAACAATAACAACAACAACAATGATAAAAATAATAATAATAATTAAAAAAAATAATAATATAATAACAATAACAACAACAACAATGATAATAATAATAACAATACTAATAATATAATAACAATAACAACAATAATAATAATAATATAATAACAATAACAACAACAACAATAATAATAATAATAATATAATAACAATAACAATAACACCAACAACAATGATAATAATAATAATAATATAATAACAATAACAATAACACCAACAACAATGATAATAATAATAATAATAACAACAACAAAAAGAATAATAATTTGAAAGGAAATAGGGGTAGAAGACTATCATGTTCAGTCTGCATGTTAAACTCAGTGTGACCAATTCTGATAATATCAGCTTTACTTTAGCTAATCGAAAGTAAAAAAAAATTGAAGTTATCTGGTTTTGCAAATAATATTATTTTAAAATTTTTCTCAACTTTTTGACTCTTGACTTCAGCCCATTTTTTATCAGATAACAATCATAAATGCTGCAGGTGTTTTGAGATGCAGGAACAGAGGCCTGAAGGAGGTCCCTGTGTGGATGCTGCTATGGCAGTAGACAAAATCCTAAATCTTTGTTCACTTAGTTAAAACCCACCCAGAACCCATAGTTACAGTACTTATGTAACCAGAACGAGCCAGGTCCAGGAGAACAACAGCGTTGACTTTCTGTACTACTGGTACTACTAGTAGTACATTGGACTTTTTAAATTTAGGCTGTATTTATTTTTTTCTTACCTCAGTATTTTGACTTTAGGGTCAACCCATAATTCTATTGTCCTTCCTTCTGGCTGACTACGAGATGCCGTTGTAGGAGCAGTAGCAGAACGAGGGGAAAGGGAATAAGAATAAAACAGACACGAACTCAGCAAAAACCCAAATTAGCAGAAACCAATCAGAACCATCCCTACACACAGAATGGACACACTTTTGTTAGCGTTCCTCCATCATCAGCTAATGTTTGAAATCTGATGATAAATGTGAGTCGATTTTTACTAATTTTGGAGTTTTTGTCCAGAAAACTCGTCGATGTTCATCCTACCTCTGAAGCTGGTGTCATTATTATGGAGAACCTTACTGTCACATTGGTAGATCATCATGCCTCTCATCCCAAGGACTTGCCCCTTCTTCAAGCAGGTGTGTGCAAGTCTGGGTTCACACCCCACCATCTTTACACACATGCATCCCATTGCTGTTCCCATCCTGCTCTTGAAGGAAATTAACGCTGTCCTCCCACCCCAGGTGGTGAAGGGAGGGGCGCTGGGGATGGGGAGGCAGAGGGGGCGGAGGAGTGAGGAGAGTCTGATTTATCTCAGCCTGTCAGGCCCTTGGAGGCCCTTGGAGGCCCTGCTAGGTGTTTGTGTGTGTTGGAAGAAGGCAGCAGTGGAGGAGATGGAGTTCTGAGTGTTTACAGTAGAGGCAGGGAGAGAAGTGTCTCTCCCACCTTGGCCTCTGGGTTGGCACAGCGGAAGCCTCTTTCTCCCTCATTAGGATGTGTGTGTGTGTGTGTGTGTGTATGTGTGTGTGTGTGTGTGTGTGTGTGTGTGTGTGTGTGTGTGTGTGAGAAGGAGTGCAACAGTGTAACAGTTCAAAGTGACATTCACACTTCCTTCCCGTTTCTCCTGTCCTACTTCTCACTCTTTCACATGTGCACACACACACACACACACGCTCATGCGTACATTCATGCACACACACACACACGCTCATGCATACATGCACGCACACACACACACACACACACACTCATGCGTGTGCACGCGCGCACACACACACACACACACACACACACACACACACACACACACACACACACACACACACTCACACACACACACACACACACACACACACACACACACACACACACACACACACACACCAACATACAGTGGAAAAGGTGCCAAAATGTGACATTAGTCCTGATGTCTTTATGGAACCTCAGAACATCTGAAAAGCCTGCTAGTCAGAAGTGATGCACCTGCACACCACACACACACGCGCGCATGCACACACACAGACGCACATGCACACACACAGACGCACATGCACACACACACACACACGCGCATGCACACACACACACACGCGCACATCACACACACACACACGCACGCACACACACACACACACACACACACACACACACACACACACACACACACACACACACACACACACACACACACACAAACACACGCACACACACACACACGCGCATGCACACACACACACACGCGCACATGCACACACACACACACACACGCGCATGCACACACACACACACTAGTCCTGTTCTGTATTTTTCATGCAGCCACACAGAAGGAAGCAAGGCCTTTATTGTGTTAGTGATGCTTGTTATTGCTAAACATGAAATGTTCATATTTATGCTGCAGTGAATAATCTGAACTTTTAGTTCAGTCGTTTTAGTTTTCACTCAAACTATAAACTCTTCCACCAGTCAGGCTGAACTCCACCAGGTCTTCTATCAGACTGCTTGGGTTGCTGTTAAGTCTCTGAAAGGTACCGCTCCTCCTCATCTTTTTCATCTGCTACTCCAGCATGCTATCTTAGGTCCAGGACCTCCTGGAGGTTCCACTAGTGGGGGGTTTCTCTGTACTGTCCCCTAAACTCTGGAAAAACCTCCCTATGCAGGTCAAACAGTGACCCTGTTGTGTAAGAAGAGACTAAAGACACATCTCCTGTGCACTTTTGTGATGAAACAACTTTTTACATGTTCCTTGGTGATGATGATGCTTTCTTCATGGAGGGAAGGTTTGCTTGTGCATGGATAAGATCAGTATGCAGTAGTGTGTGTGTGTGTGTGTGTGTGTGTGTGTGTGTGTGTGTGTGTGTGTGTGTGCGCGCGTGTGTGTGTGTGTGTGTGACCCTCAGACCCTGAGGAGGACTCTGTGGTGCTGAAGTTCTTCCTGCTCAGCCAGAAGCTGCAGAACTGTAACGTTTCCAGACGGCTGAAGCCCAGATTTCTCTTGTAGACCGTCTCGCAGGAACACTTAAATTTGTACATATTTGAAATCACTAAAGCTGGTCTCAGAAAGCAGTCCAATTACTTTTCAGAGCACTCACACTTGTGTTGTGTTTATTCAACTGATGCCTCATTGTGAACGATGCAGTTATTAATCCAACACCTCCTGTTTGGGCCTCCTCACATTCACACACAAGATCTCTTTCACCAAACTCATTAAAGCTAATAAGCATGCAATTACCAAGCACATAGCTGAAAAATATGCATATCAAAAAAGCCAGAGCTGTCATATTGTCCTGAGCATGTGCCAAGCTCTCCACGCTGACCATGTGGTCCAGGATTAAAATAAAAAGTCCTCACTGAGCAAGGAGAGTGCTTTTACTGTTACGGCTGCTTACTAATTGGATAAAAATGATTACTGAGCTTTGAGGAAGTACGTGTCGTCTTAATTCATCCCAACAGCCTGTGCTGCTATTTGTTTAAATAGGAAGTGGGAACGTGTGGAGGCTGGAAAGGGTCAAAGCATTCGGCTGCTTCAGAAAAAAAGCTGAAAAACAAAGATATAAACCATCCGTGTGTGTGTGTGTGTGTGTGTGTGTGTGTGTGTGTGTGTGTGTGTGTGTGTGTGTGTGTGTGTGTGTGTGTGTGTGTGTGTGTGTTCTAACAGACAGGAA
>SSNS01000400.1:369235-376735 GCA_006937985.1 Aphyosemion australe | reverse complement strand
CAGTGACAAACTGGTTCTGATAAATGCAATGGATCTGATTGGATGAATCAGATCAGAGAGGATTAGATCGGCATTTGTTTGGGTCAACGCTTGTCTGTTAGACCAAAGCAGCACCAAGTTTTACACACACACGCACGCACACACACACACACACACACACACACACACACACACACACACACACACACACACACACACACACACACACGCACACACACAAAGACTCAGGCAGAATCAAAAGACCTGGGGCCTCATTTATCAACCGTACTTACGCACAGATCTGTGCGTACGTCGTGCGTAGGAACTCATTGTGTGGTATTCATCAGTTTGTACTTGTGTGTGAAAACGTTCCTAGATATAAGAAAATCTCAGACCATGTGTAGCAACAGCATCTAGTGGTAGAACGGTGAAACCGCAAAACCGAAGATCCACGCGTGTTCCTCATCCACTAATTATTTTACCCAATCAATTATTATTTTGGTGGGGAAAACAAAGCTTTGTTGCATAAATGATGCTAAAACCTATAAAAGACACCTGTGACCGACAGGTATCTGAGATTGTAGCTGATCTTCCGTGAGCGCACTGATGCTAGCTGAGGATCCAGAGCGGTTCCTGAGCTCAGAGGAGGCTGAAGTATCAACAAACCTTTCCTAACAAGAACAAAACTAACTCTAAACAGAACATCATTCAACTCCTTAAATGTAATCTGTAAATGACAACAGAATGGAACATCAGTCCGTTTCTCCGTTTCTTCATATTTAATCTTATATGCAACTAGTTTGTTCTCTTCTAAATTAGCAGCCAGTGCCTCGAGCTCGCTGTCAATAAAGTTTTTCTTTTTTTTTGGGAAGAACCCAGGGAATCCCCTCATGAGCTGCGTGTGACCAAATATGGTTAATTGGGGGTGTTTCTGTATGTAAATGATGGTGAACGGACACGAGCACCTGGGTGTGCACAGGTGGGATTTATGAACAGATGATGGTGGAGGAACATGCGTACGATGTTTCATAAATCAGGATTTTGACTGTTCGCACGAACATTCTAAATTTCATCCGTAGGAGGGAATATAGGAACGTTTCTACAAACGTTTGATGAAAGAAGGCCCTGGTCCTTGCTCCAGACTCTCCAGCAGGACTTATTTACATCTCTATCGGTCATTCAGGAGGCTGGTTAAAAGGCTGGTTGTCAGGGCAGCTGGCTGCTGCATGAGACCCTCTGTGGATGGGAGTCTTTGTTTCCAGACCTTTTTATCGCTCTTAGACCAGGGGCCTCATTTATCAAACGTTAGTAGAAACGTTCCTATATTCCCTCCTACGGATGAAATTTAGAATGTGTGTACGAACAGTCAATGTCCTGATTTATGAAACATGCGGTGGCCTCTCGTACGCACGTTCCTCCGCAATCGTCTGATGATAAATCCCACCTGTGCGCTTGCAGGAGCTCGTGCACGTTTAACGTCATTTACATACAGAAACGCCCTCAATTAACCATATTTGGTCACACTACGTCCTCAGATCGGGAGGGGATTCCCTGGGTTCTTCCCGGAAAAAAAAGAAAAACTTTATTGACAGCGAGATCGAAACACTGGACACTTGACAACGCGTGTATGATCGGGGAGCAGAGGAGGTTCTGGAGGTTGTTTTATTTGTAAAATACAATATGGACTGGAATCGGATCAGTGCGCTGCGCTCACGGAAGAGCCGTTCCCTCTGGAGTGCTCTCTGCTCTGCTAAATCCTCCAATAATAATAATAAGGTTAAGAAACGATCATTTATATAGCGAATCTCAAGAAAAACCACGGGGCGCTTCCCAAGGTCAAAATAATTAAATTAAATTAAAACATAATAGATAAATAAATTCAAAATGATTTAAAACATCATAAAAATGGGAAGAGTAAACATTGTGATTACAAAATAACACGAAATCAGCCGTTCTACAATGTCAGATTCCCGTGGGTCACGGGTGTTTTAGCTCCAATAATAATAATCCACCAAAATAATTATTTATTGGGTAAAATAATTAGTGGATGAGGAACACGCGTGGATCACTGAGACCTTCAGAATTGCGGTTCCCTTGTTCTGCCACTAGATGCTGTTCCTACGCATGGTCAGAGCTGTACTTATATTTAGGAACGTTTTCACGCACAAGTACAAATTGGTAAATACCACACAATGCGTAAAATCGTTCCCACGCACGAAATACGCACAGATCTGTACGTAAGTACGGTTGATAAATGAGGCCCCAGGACTTCATCTTCTGTGGTCTTCTTTAATGGAGGTGTCGCTAACACAGGAATCTGCTTTGGTGTTTGTGTTTCATGTCATTTGCATCGGTCACTCTAGAAGCTGCAGCCTGATTTATTTGATCTGAGAAGTTGTACCTGTTTATGGTAAAATGTCTCTTTTGATATTTTAGAAGTTTCTCAGACTTTATTTTCACATGATCTGTACATGTTGGCCTCTGTTTCAACGATCTCTGTCGATTCCACTTCACTGGGTTTCCTGCTCATCTGAGGAGATTTTCCATGTTTATCTCTAGACTCTGGGTATGAGTCAAGAAAGGAAAAGAAACTACAGAATAACTCATGTAATCAATGCATGTTTCTTCACCAGAGGGTTGTAATGAAACCTGTTTTCACATTTACATGATGTGGTAATGACACGGAGTTCTGTGTTTTTATGAGGAACTTTGTGGTAACTTGCAAGTACAGGTACTAATAGGTGTGTTTCCATCATCAGAACTTCAGGGTAAATTCTGGGACAGGGAAATTGACCCGGAGCTACGATGGCCGGTCCTCTCAGCTGTTGTGTCTCCATACAAATGCAGCTCTTTCAGGACATTGCACAGACATCAGGATACCGCGACTGCTTCGGCAGTGAGTGATGTCACTGATCAGCTCCAAAAAGCATCCACAGTAACATTAAAGTTTGATTCTGTCAAAGTACGACAATTTCATCCATTTGGAGGATGGAGAGCTGCTGCGTGATGTAAAATGTGGTGTTCAATGACCAGAGGAAGTTCCGGTTTTTTATGGTGTTATGTGATACAACTTTGGGGAGGAGCCTGAAGAAAGGGGTTGAATGTTTGAATTATTATTTTTCAAGCTGTCTTGAACGGCTTTTTCCAAAAACCTTGACTGCACCTTTAAGCAGGTCATCTGTCATGTTTGATGGGGACATAGACGTTAGTTAAGCCTAAATTAAAGTTCGCCGTCTGCGTGGGTACGGAGACACGCAACGCCATCATGCTCTCGGACAGACCCACAGAGGCTGACAGGGAAATGCCTAACTTTCTAACTATTCATCAAAAGTGATGGAGAGTGCAAGCTTGTAATTACATAAACAGAATATAAACACAGTAGTAAATACACTATCTTGGAATGGATACGTGACTGTAGTGGCAGCAGGATACCCCAGAAAAGCACCACGCCCTCTGTTGTCCTGGCGGGGAAGCTTTGCAACTCTCCCCAGGTGACGAGAAGCCTGAAGGTAAAACATCTCTGTCAATGCGTGTGCGTGACTCCACACTCGAGCTGATGGAGAGCACAAAAGCATTTTTAATTATGAAAGTTATGTCAACCTACCAGTCCTGAAGGAAGCAAGCATATCTGTCACCGATTCACACATGGAGGAGAGGTGGCGTCAGCCGGAGATGTCTCAAAATCAATAGAAGCCTGAATCTGCAGTCGGCCTGAATCTGCAGTCGGCCTGAATCTGCAGTTGGCCTGAATCTGCAGTCGGCCTGAATATGCAGTCGGCCTGAATCTGCGGTCTCCGGGTCTGCAGCCGGGGGTCCGGTGTCACGTGGATCTTGGGAAAGCTGTAATAGTAGTAAACAAGCTGGCTGCCGCTTCAGACACTAGGGCTGGCGTGGCGGTGGAGATGGAGCATCACTGTGGCTGCTTGTTAGGCGAGGAGGGTTGGCGTGAGCTGGGAGATGCGGTGAAGAGACAGAGCGGGCATCACTAGCTGTAGTTTAACCACCAAACACGACAAAACAATCGAACCAGGTGGAGCTCCGGAGGGAATCTAGCAGCACCATTCAAGCCAAACAGGAGCTACGTGTTCGCTGGGATAGGTGATTGGAGATACATCGTGACTGATCAATCGGAGTTCCTGATGCCTACATACCTGGATTAGGCGCAGATATTCACGGCACACGACTCAGGTAAGCCGCGGTGGAGATGGAGTGGACAACACTAGCTTAGCCACCGCGGCTAGCGGACGAGCACTGGAGCGTGTTGGGAGAGAGACGGCAGGCTGCAGGGGAAGAAGAGACTTGAGTAGAAGGAACTATTGGATGCTTCTTGAAAAAGGACTTTGGCACTGATACGTTGGGACCGGATCGGGAGCTCTAGTATGAAGAAAAGGAGAATTAGCAACTTGAGGTGAGTGACTGGGTCAGTTGGAGGCTGGTGTCCAGCTGATAGCGGGCGGGGATCTCATCATATCTGGCTGTGTTGGACATGATGACGACCTGACAAATTTGACGTGTCTTTTGATTTCATTGTTTGTTATTCAAACTAACACCCCCTACCCCAGATGCACACAAGCCTGCTGTGTCCCCCCCACATCTGAAATCAAAATTTCGTCCATGAGCGGAGTAAACAAGCTTCTGCCGGTTAGCCATGAGCTGATTGTGGCACACTGTGTGCGCCGCAGTGAAGATCGAGATGGAGCTAAAGTCAACCACTGGCTGTTTAGCGATCGGATAGCCGATGAGGTTTGGCTGGAGCCGGGGACACGCTGTGGAAATAATGTAACTAATGCTAACATAGCAACCGGCTAGCGGACCACCGCTGAAGCGTGTTGGGAGAGACACGGCAGGCTGCGGTAAGAGAGGAGACTTTAATAGAAGGAACTTTCTTGAAGAAGGACTTTGGAACTGATACTTTGGGACTGGATTGGGAGCTTTATTATGAAGAAAAGAAATGATCAGCTTGAGGTGAGTCAGGAACAACACTTGGAGGCTGGTGTCTAGCTGTTGCGGGCGGGGTTCTCATCATATGCGGCTGCTGAGTGTTGGAAATCAATAAGACCTGACATATTTGACGTGTCTTTTGATTTCATTGTTTGTTATTCAAACTAACAAAGTACAGCAACAGTGTAGCAGCTAGTCTCGCCTCTTCTTAGTTGCATTGTCAGACGCCATGCTTCCACGGCACACTGCTGCCCTCTGCTGTTTCTTTCAGGTTACAGTCATAGTGCAAACGCGTAACGTGGAGCTCATATGTCCCTAAATAGCTACCGTATTTCAAGATGGAGGATGACCATGGAGCGTCGACCACAATTTATGTATTAAAAATGTAAAATTTGAAGCTGAGAGGAATATTTACAATTGATGTTGGTGAGAAATATTAATGAAAAAGGACAAGTTTGTGCACTGGATGCACAGAATTTGGTAGTAAACAGGTAAACATATTACACACTGGGCCCTTAAGGCTATGACATGATTGTATTTGTTTGGTTGTCTATTTTAAAATGTACAGATGGAGTTTTATGATGTTTTCACCCTGGAACATGTTTTCAAATATAAACAGTTTTGGTGTTCCTAAAACACCATTCCCATCATGAAGCATGGCTGAAATGAAACAAAACTATGACTTCATAACAGAACACCGTAGAGCGGGTCAGCGATGGAGCTTCAACAATAAAACTTTTAACTCGTTTTTACCTACAAAACTTTGGATTCTTATGAATTTGGATGAACGTTTTTGCAGCAGATGGCGAGTCTTGAGTTATTGCCTGGATTAAGGACACATTTTCATGGAGACCTAAAAATGAACATCAATCATTATTTTGGTTCTTCATGTTCTAAGCAGCATGCTTGACACATTTTCAGCTTTCAGCTGCAGACCAGTATTTCTGAACTTTGGGCTGAAAGATGTGTAACAGGACATTTGATTACTACCTCTGTATGATAGAAGAGACAGCAAAGACACACAGAAGGAAGTTAACAGAACAGAGAAAATTGGAGAGGAGGATGAGCCAACGGAGCTCATAAATAGATAAGAGTCGGAGAAGGACGGATAGGCTGAGAGAGGCGGAGCAGGCTAATTTGTGCGTGGCTGCTAAGTAAGGAGAGCAGGCTAATTACTGGCTGAACAGGCCAGGCACAGGCTGCTCATGTCAAAAAGGACAGAGCCACTTATTAGGCATCAAAGTGCATTGATATCACAGCACAAAAGAGATGGGGGCTGGAGAAGGGAGGCATGTGTGTGAGGTGAGGGTTAGCTAATGAATGTGACTGAGAGGAGCGTCATGGGACCCTCTCCTCCGTCCTGTTGGAGTTTTAGGACAGGAGGAAGGTGCTCAGGGAGAAGGGAGGGGATGGGCGGAAAGAAGATGAAGCTGAAGAAACTAGGGAGGATCAAGGGTCAGAGGTCAACTGGGTTAGCTAACGGACTGTTTGGACACAGAGAAAAGACAGGACGCATTTAGCTATGTTAACTCTGCAGCTGGATTTATTTGTGAATGTGTAAAAGAGAAGATCAGACTCACATCATTTAGATGAAACACTTCTACTTTTATTGTGCTGCTTTCTAATATTATTTTAAAACTGTCCATATGGATATAGATGAATCATTAGTTTATTTCATTAGCCATTATAAAGTCCATTATTATCATTTTGACTGGAAAATGACTCGCTTGGTCACAAGAGAATTTATTGGTTACTACATTGTATTTTACTTGCTCCATATCTACAATATGGAAAATATAAAGATCTTTTTTAAATAACCACATTTTATGTAGTTGGTAAAAATACAGAGTGGTAACTTAACACATTAAACATGTTTAAACTTTTGGATGCTTTAAATCAATGAAAACTGGTTCTCCATCCATTTTATTTTGAACAGTCACTGTGTACTGGTGCTTGTTCTTTTGTCATCTGTTCAGATTTAATAAAGTTAAAGTGAATTATAAGACGTCGTGCGTGTTTCAGGTCCAGCATAGAGTAACTCTAAATAAATTAGATGAGGCTTTCATGTGCAGCACATGCAGAACTGGGCTTCATGTTCTCACAATCATAAAAGCCCTCATTTGTAATTCATTAACCCAACGCTCAGCTTTGACAACAACCACAGTCAGGAGATGCTGAGGACACATTGGAGACATGGCGAGGTAGGTTATGGAACCACATCTGGGTGGTGGTGCCTCCATCCAGCAGAGAACCAGTGGAACCCTGACACTGGGACTGGGCTAGCATGGGATGAAAGGCTGCTGCAGAACCACATGCACACACACACACACACACACCACAGCATGCTGCAGGAATGCGCCTGGTCAACAGCTGATTACAGTGTTGGTAGAAGTTACTCATTCATGTTGCTTTCCACATGAGTTTTAGCGTGTGCCATGTTTATGTGTGCTTTCCTGTATGGCAGCAATTACAGTGTGAGCTGTAGCTGCTGCATCCATTTTAGCCTGTGGTTGAATAAATGAAGGGTTTCCTCACATGGACTAGAAAGCATCTGGACCACATGTACACTCCACATCTAAA
>SSNS01000400.1:349235-364235 GCA_006937985.1 Aphyosemion australe | reverse complement strand
AGGGGCTTGGGCTATTTTCAGTAGGGCACAGTAAAGCTGTCAGTGTGCCTCACTGCTAAAGGTATATTCTAGGGAAAACTGCTCCAGCTTCACTTTATGAACTGTTTAGAAAGCATCAGTGTATGTACCCATAAAATACACAAACAATGTGAAATAATTGCCTAAGTGTCTATACAGCAGCGAGGCGTGGTGCTAGCACACCTAAACATCAGCTCTGAAAGCCACTGATTGCTTTTCCTGAGATTAAAAGAAGAAGAAGCACAACTTTTGAGACAGCATGGCCTTACATTTCAAGACCCCGATATCACCAGTATGGGGGGCAGGCCTGTGGAGGGTTGAGCATCTCGATGGGAACACTTTCCTTCACGGTTCTGAATAGAATACCAGTTTTCACGAGGGTGGTGCCCTGAGTATGCAACCCTATGCAGATACACTCCCTCATATGAAGTCTGTGCAGGTGTCTTCCCTTTAGTTTGAGAGAAACTCACTAGAAAGCAACACATTTTTATTTTTAGTAAAACTCAACCCAGTTCCACGGCCGTTTGCCTCGAGTCTTTCTTCAAATTTATAAAGGAAAAAATCCGTCTGGTGGATCCAGGAATAAACAATAATACCTTAAGCCCGGTTCATACTGCAGGATAATCATGCCCATTTTTGACCACCCCTTGTGACAGTCTAAACGATGTACACAAATACCAACGGCTCTAAAAGTCTTCTTTCAGATATGTTTTGTGGTGTGTTACCAGTGCTCTGGTCTGCTACGACCACAAACCCAGACTTTCTGCCTGTTGTATGTGACGTGTAGCCAATCAGAAAGCACACAGCACCCTCCTCCTCCACCATGTTTGTTACTCCAAAGCCAGATTTTCTGTTTGAGTGAGTGTCTGTGAGTGAAATGGCAGGTTTTCCCTGCTTTCCCCAATTTTAGACGGAATTATTGCCAATCTGTGTATATTTAGAAAAATATGACACCATTACATTGTTACTAGTAGAAATTAGTAACAGTTCTACTTGAAGTTGGACATTTAAACTCAAACTCAAGACACTTAACCCGCCTCGCCTGCTGGTGGTGGTCGGTGACGCCTGTGCTCAGCAGCCTCGCCGCTGTCAGTGCACCCAGGGCAGCTGTGGCTACATTGTAGCTCATCACCACCAGCGTGTGAATGGGTGGATGACTGATTGTGTTGTGAAGCGTCTTGGGGGGTTGTAACCCTAAGAAGGTGCTATACAAATACAGGCCATTTACCATTTTTATACAAAAACACTGTGGGCCGCCTGTGGACTTCTCTACCACCAGGCTTAGCAGGTTTTCTGGGGGAAACCCTGAGTGGGTTTGTGTAGTTTTTGACCAGTCGCTGCAACCAACATACTGTAGGACCAAACTGCCATATCCATGATTCTTTATCACCATTTGTGGTCTCTCACGCTTCAAAAACATTTTTAAAAATCTTGTCGTGTGACCCGAGCTTAATCTGTCTGACTTTCTGTGGTCTGGAGCTGCATCCTCTGAGCCCCCCGCGCTGAGCCTGGAGGAGATCCGGGCGTAGTGTCAGGGAATTCCAGTGGCTTGGGGGATTGCAGCTGAGATACAGTTATCTACAAGCTATTATACTGAGCTGCACTCACTTGCAGAACATCCTGCATTATAAGAGAAGCAGATAAACCATTACACTGAATCACAAGTCATTTAGATAAGTTCCTCCTGGTGTGATCGCACATCCCAGTTCACACATCCACAAACACACCCATCTGCTTTGAGCTTCTCATCTGGAGGTGCTCCTCAGCAGGTGTGTCTTCTGAGGGTGAAACCGTCTCTCCGTCCTGGACAGCACAGGAGCTCTATCTGTGTAATGGAATTATCTGGAGAGGCCTCTCAAAATTAACCTAATACAAACTCAAAATGTAAATTGTCTTTTGATAAAATGTAATGTGCATATGGATCTGCTCCCCCACTCATTGTCTTATCATCCTCTCTCTCTGCCCCTTTGCTGTTGCACACTTTTCCTTCCTTATTTCCTGTTTCTGGGAGCTGATAAGAATCCCCTCTGTCACACTGGCACACACACTTTCACACATTTTAGGTGCAAATACTTGAGAGGTGTGTGTTCCGCTGACACATGTGAAGCTAAATGCCAACGTACCATTTAAGAGAGAAAGGGCAGCAGCACATCCAACCTTTGTAGTGTGTCATTCAGCGGTGTTCACAGCCGTTCACATATAAAAATGAGGTCTCCTCTGTCCTGAGGAGCAACGATTCCCTTTCACCCCATCAGGAGAAGAAGAGGAGGAGATGTTAACAACGGCTCAGACAGGAGAGGAGACAAGTCACAACCAGGAATGCAGGAAAGTTTTTTTTTCTTTTTCTGTGATCTTTTGCTTTTTTACTGTTTGATTCTTTTGATATTCTCACTCTGTATCATCGCCAGTTCTATCGGTAGTTTTATTCTTTTGTTTTGTTTCTTCCTTCCTGTCACCCTGCAATGATGAGCACTTTCAGAGTCGTCCACACTACATCCACTATCAGAGTTTGATAAAGCTACATCCTTACCCCTGCCTTCGAATTACACGGCAGAGGGAAAAGGCCACCTCTTTGTCACTAAATGCCTCTTCCATTCATTCACTTGACAGCAAAGTAGTATGTCTTTTCCCATGCTAAAATGCCAGATTTGAAAGCCCTCTATTCGATTAATGTTTAGAGTAAGGTTGTGTGCCACCTTTAATCCTGACAGTACATTACAGTCAGATAAGAGCAATGTTCATTTGTGTGATGGGAGTCTCATCTGGTTGTAAAATATTTCACACAAGAGGCTGTTAATTGGAGCTTCACCTCCGTTACACAGACTCACACACACGCAGGGTCTCACACAGAAAAATCTTTGAGGGAATCCAAAATGTCTCTCAAGCTTCACTTTACAATCTAATCATCATCTTTGTCAAACAAAGTTTAAGGCATAGTTAGATCGACTCAAAATGATATGCTGAGGTTCAACTTAAAAATAAATCAGTTACACATCAAACCTCAGATCTGTTTGAAGGTTAGGTCTGGTTAACGCAGCAAGGTTTAAAATGGCTTCCTGGCTATACGAGCCCCACTCTGTGCTACACCGCCAACGTGTCAACAGTTTATAAGCTGCTCCACCGGAGAAAACAATTCATTGGATTAGTTTTATGCCAATGTCAAGGAGTCACACATCTCAAATGTGTGGATAACATCCTTCCCACCGCCACAGAGAAATGCTTCCCCAGTAATAAACCCTGGGTCACCAGTGCTCTGAAAAAAAGAGCTTTCAGGGAGGGAGACAGAATTATTGAGGAGTATACAGAAACAACTTATAGTCAAGACTAGACACAGCAAGGATTGAGCTGGAGGAAAATCCAGAAGAACAATATCAGAGCTGTGTGGTCACGGATTCCCCGGAGGGGAGAAGGAAGTCTGGGCCTCTGCTCAGGCTGCTGCCTCCATAACCCCACCCCAGATAAGCAGAAAACAATGGATGGATGGATGGATTATTTAACTATTTTTGAATTTGAATGAACTCACACACTTGGCAGAAACATTTGCTAAGTTTATTTTTGGAACCATTACGGTAATCGGGGATATACTTAAGATTGTCAGAAGGGTCTAAAAAGGGCAGGATTGTGTTGCTGAGTGAACCAGGCCAGGGACTGAAGCCTGACAGCTGAAGGCTCTGCCGTCTTCAGTGGAATCAGAGTCCATACATGTCTGCTTTATAACCAGTGTGCAGTTTTTACTATTGCTTTATCTTCTTCTGTAGAAATGTGTGCCTGTGAGCTTAGAGCTACCAGCAACATTTTTTCAGGTGTATGCGTGAGGACGATAAAGAACTCTTACTCTGGTTTACTTTTAGAAACTTTAAGAACCACAAATAATCCTGTAGCCTGAGAGGCAAGGGGTCTGGTAGGGACATTAACCTAGTTCTTAATGAGGGAGAAGTATTATAACATCTATGGATGAGTGTACTGTAATGGATGATACTAAAGCCTGTTTTCACAACACTGGGACAGACAATAATAATAACCAAATGTAATCAAATAGGCCCTTTTTGTCATGTGACTATATGTTCAGGTCATCATCTAAGAACAGCGTTTGCACGTAAGAATCCTTTGAGTCCAGGTGGGTGAGGGCTAGATGGAGAGCAGCAGAAATGGTGTACTCTGAGGCCGTTTGACTGGTATGCAAACTGGAACAGGTCATGGGAAGAGGGAAGGGTGGATATAACGTTCTACATGACCAGCTGCTCAAAGCATTTGATGACAGTGGAGGCGAGTCCCATGGGACGAAAGTCATGGTAGGCACTTTTTGGGGACAGGGACTATAGTGGTGGCTTTAAAACATAGCTTGGTCTACGGAGATGTTGAAGATGTCCGCGAGGACATACTTGAGCTCCGCAGCACAGTCATTCACAGCACCAGTTATTATGTCAGGTCCAGTGGTGTTTCATGGGTTGATCCTAGAGAGGGTTGTCTTCACGTTGACTGGTGCAAGACATAAGGCCTGTTCACCTGGGGGGGTAGCTTGTCTTCTGTGCTGGTGAGCGTTTTTGCGTCTCAACCTGAACAAAGCAGCCATCTAGCAGATTTGGCCCGAGGACCTGACACCTGTGGCCTATAGTGTCACACAAATAGTAAACAAACACTGGTGGGAATGAACACACAGAGTAAAAGCAGGATAAGCACAATGGCCGATGAAATGGATAACAACGCTGCAGCAAAGTACTGTACATGTGGTACGTACTGTACTGTTTCACGATGTTACATGTCAGATGCACAGTCTTGTTTAGATTACATGATCAGAAGACTGAGTACCCAAGCTGAAATGTTTTTATTTACAGCAGTATTGGCCATCTTGTAGTCCCTGAAGGGGCCCTCACCCTCCCTGTCTCAGAAGGTGCCACTTTCCTAAGAAAAGAAACAGGAGCATGATCACGACTGATGTCAAAAAGCCCCATACAAATGTCAAATTATTATTATTATTGTTATTATTATTGTTGTTGTTGTTACAGTCCTTTGAACCCTTTGCTTTTACAAAAACAAGCAAAGCAACATATCTAATATTCTAGTGTCTGTGTGAGACTTTGTTCTTGGGTTTGACTGAAATGAACCATCTCTAATTTGATAAAAATGATGATAATTTATTTATAGATATTTATTACTCTATATGGATTTTATATATAAGAAATATAACATAACTATCTAAACATCAACAAAGCCAGAAATGTGTAATACATAAAACCAGGTATGTATTTTAATGTTGGTAAGTGCTAACAGTTCTTTTTTAGACACACAGGCGTTTTAGAGAGCAATAAAGCACTGAAAGTTACTACCAGTATGATGAAGGTCAAGGGTTGCTTTTCTCATTTACTGTGAGCATATGCTTTTACACCCCTTCATTGAAGCCGCTCTTTATTTCCATAGTTTTCCTTTTTCTGTTTTGCAGGACTCTTTAAAGACCTTGCTGCTGCTTTCTATACATTATTACTCTGAAGTAATGTTTTAGTTCTCCACTAGACTTAACACATCTCCTAGCAAACTCAGTGTGTAGTATGTTTTTAATATCAACTCAAAGTTTACCAAATGTTGAATGTTTTATTGGTTAGGTTCTACTAATCTAACGTGGATCCTGTTTGATAAGTTCTAAAGTAAACACCTCTATAGTATTTTTATACCCATTCACTAATTAGACCTCAATTAGATTAAATCTAGGTAACATAGTGAAACTTCCCTATTGTGTTATTTACTAATTATTAATAACAATTAATGACAACGATGATCTCTGGTCTCCAGATGTCTGCAGGGATTTCTAGCCACCCCCTGGATTGAGTTAGGTCATATCTTTCACACAGTATGGTGTGTGTAAGGCTGGGTTTATTCTCATCCACAACATTTGCTTTGGGGAGTCCCACAGGGACTGATTCTGGGACCTCTGTTGTTTTCTTTATATGCTGCCCTTATGTGACATATTGCAGAAGTTTGGAATTTCTTTCCAGTGTTATGCAAATGATTGCCAGCTTTACTTACCTTTTGACAGATCCATGGATCGCTGTTTTGTATCTCAGATTATTTAGTGTTTTGGGCCGTTGGTTAAATGAATATGTTTAAACTTTTATCTGATAGCATGGGTAAGCTAGCAAATAGCATTAGCGAGTTCACTTAGTTTAGGCTAGAATGGCGAAAAATTTCCTGAACAATAATGAATGAAAGACAGAGGCCATTTTATTTAACCCACTGTTGATTTTGAGCACACTCCCTATCTGACCAGTTCAGTGGTCAAACGTGGGGTAAAGATGGATAATGGATTTAGTTTTGATGTGAATGTGGTGGTGCCAACAGCTTTCTATCTTCTCAGATGGTGAAGTCTTTTCTTTCTAGATGAGACCTAGACCATCTGCGACGCCTGGCGTGGATTAAGTCTGTGCTGAGCCATGAACACCTTCATGCCGTCCTTCATGCTTTTGTCCTGTCTAGGATTGATTATTGTAATGCTTTGTATGCCAGTCTGAGCCATAGTGCATTATCATGTCTCCAGCTGGTTCAGAACTCAGCAGCCAGGCTCCTCACGGGCACTAGAGGCAGGGAACACATTACTCCAGTGTTGGCGGCACTTCACTGGTTGCCTGTAAAGTTTAGGGTTCAGTTTAAAATTCTTACTCTGGCTTACAAGGCCGTACATGGAACTGCACCTGCTTATCTGTCAGCGTTAATACAAAGATATGTTCCTTCACGCACACTTCGCTCAGCTGAGCGTGATATCCTGATGGTTCCTCGTGCTAGGTATAGATCACGAGGAGATTGTGCGTTTGCTGTTTTGGCACCTACTCTTTGGAATAGACTGCCTTTGAATATTAGACAGGCGCCATCACTGCAGGTTTTTAAGTCGTACTTGAAGACTCATTATTATGTTCAAGCCTTTCCAGCACTGAGATCTGTAACATTGCACTAATTTTTTTTAGAGTGCCCCTTTTTTGTGGTTTTTTATTGTTACTGTTTTACTGGATGTTTTTATTGAATGTTGTTTTTTATCAAATGCTGATCAGCACCTTGGGCTTCTGCTGAGGTGGCGGAAGGTGCTTTATAAATGAAATGAAATAGAAACAGCATTTATTACTTAACAGTTGAATAATTGTGACTTTGCTTAATTTGGGATTAGTCAGAGTACATTGTCTCATCTCCAAATGACCTTGGCTCTGTGGCATTCTCATCAGTTACTAACTCGGACAAGCCATCGCAGCTAACTTGATGTTTACATAGAGAACGGTCAGTAACAAAACAATTCCTCCACAAGCTCTTGACAACTTTTGAAGTCAACATCATTTAATTTCTTTGAGGAGCCTTCAGAAAAGTCAAAACTTCTTCATGGAGGTGCTTCATACAAAATTTCAAACTGAATTTATATGCAAAAAATGGAAATTAGAGGCACGGATTTTAGAAGCCTCATCTAGTGTCAATCATATTTGCCAAGAGAAACATAACTGAACCTGCTAGCTGGTTAGCTGAGCTGGACTGAGCCACATGTCAATTAGACCAAAATGCTGCAGGATGGTTCTTTACTGGATAGAGAAAAAGTGATCATATTATCCCAGTCCTGGCCTCATTAGTTACCTGTTTCCTCTATGATTCCATTTAAACTTCTTTTATGGGTTATTAAATACTTGAATGGACTGGCACCAGTCTACCGTCAGATTTGCAGCAGTTGCATGCCTCTCCATGCTCACTTCACTCTGAGAACTTGTTGCTACTTTTGGTCCCAAAGTCCTGAGGACTTCTAGTGAGACTGGCATTTGATATGAGTGGATAGTTAAAGGTCAAATTTACTCATACTTTTATACATTTGCAGTGGTCTCTAGTAGAAATGAATGCCTTGTAAGTCGTTTTCTGTGGAAAAAAAGCTCTGATGCTCCTGCTTGAGGAGGCAGAATTCAGCTGGAGCAGAAGGTAGCTCAGATGACAGGATTTAGAGTTTTATTTCCTGATATGTGGACATCTCTCCTCTGATTGGCTAACAGCAACACGACTCTACCACTCACTCTGTTTGCTCTGCAACGTTGATGTTTTATCTCCACAAATAACACAAGCCTGGAGGAGTTCTGCTGTGTGGTGGAGTTGCTAATGCTAACGGTTAGCTTCTACTAGCCCAGACGTTCTCTGCTGTTTCCTGGACGCTAAACCAACAACAGCCTTCCCCGTCGTGAGTCAAGATGGGTGAGTCCGTGAATGTTAAGTGACAGTGTGACGTAGATCTGTCAGGACCCCCCCCCCCCACACACACACACACGTCCTGTTTGGCTGTATAGCAAACAGAATTTATGTCTGAGTGCCGAAAACAAGCCTTACAGTTTTATTCTCACAGGTGGATCGTTATAGATTCAGCTATAACTCCCCGCCTGATATCAGAACTTTATTAAAAATGTTTTTTGTTGGTTAAAATTTCAACAGACACGGAAATAAAAGAGAAAGGGGAGAAAGAGAAGGAAGGGGGAGTTCACAAAAATAAACAAATTAAGGATGCAAAAGAATCTGCTTCTAGACGTGCAGAAAGAGAAAAAAAAGGCACACAAAAAATACAACAGAACCAAAACATCACTGCACCAACAACATGAGGATGTATAACAGTAGCAATTTTTGCTGAAAAGCACACGGTAATAAATCCTAGTGCATATAGTGCCAACCACAGCCTTAGGTTATGTGTTAAAAACACACAAGTCCATACTTGTGAGAGCACCATGTGAGCACCTGTGTGTGCACGCGTTTGTGTATGTAAGGTTTCTCTAGAGGAATGTCCAATAGTGAGTGTAGGAGGCCACAGAGGATGGGTCCCCAGAGCGTGGGGACCCAGAGAGACCGCCACCAGAGCAGCCCCAACCCCTCTCCCGATGGGCGCAGAGGCTCTCCCGGGGGGGCCAACCAGCAGCCGTGCCAGAGGCCCAGGAGATGATGACGGCAAGCCCCCAGCCCAGCCTGAAGCGACCCCTACCCGAAGGTAGACGGAGCTCGGAACTCAGCAGTCCGCGACCCAAGGGCGCCCAACCCCGCCAGAGCCCAGGGTCCAGGCCCCTCCAAGCAGCCACCAGGAGCTAGCTGACAGCTGCAAAAACAAAAACTTCAGCCCCACATACGAGAGCTGCAAATATGCAGGCAGACCGAGGTATCACCCACCAGCAGAAATTGAAGCAGGTAGAGCCAAAACTTTACCTGACACATAGGCAGTCACACACAAACACAGTCACACACACCCACCCTCACTCAAAACACATTCAACCTAGACATACAAGAATGCACGTAATACACCCATACACACCCTACACACTCTGGTCTGATACAGCTGCACACAGGGTACAACCACTACCGGACTCAGAGATGGTCCTGTTCTAACTGGGGTAATGATGAGCAGGCAAACCCGCCCAGCGCAGAGCAAAGTGCCCCACCACCCCAGACCCCAACCAGACAGCCAGCTCCCACTCCTAGTCTCCACCCCCGAGCAGCGAACCGAGAACAGTAGTGTGGGAAGACCCCTAGTCTCCCTCTGCCTGCTCTAATGTGGTGTTGATGCGTGTTGTTAGAGTGCATTTTGCGGTTGGGGGGGGGGCGCAGACATCATCCAGCCTACACCATCTGGTGTCAGCACACAACCCCAATCCCCCCCCAGAACCGTCGGTGTCTAGTTGCAGCTTAAAATTGGAAGTGGGCACCGGCACCCGAGGAGAGGCTGAGCGATCCCCCTCTACAGGTGCTGTTGAGTTTTTTCCCCCCCTCCAAGGCCCTAAGTCTGAATCTGCATGAAATGTCGTTGATGGAAGTGTTTAATATGCAAATTAAAATTGGGGCGCAGGCCGCCACGGGACTGCGGAGATGGGAATCATACTAGCACCCACAGAACTAGCCCTTACCCAAAGGCCCTATGTGTATGTGTGTGTGGTGATGCAATGGAGTAGGAGGAGGGAAATGTCTGAGGATGGGGAGGAAAGACTGGGGGGCCTAAGCCCTCCCAGGGAGCCAACTCCCCCGCTTACCCCAATAAGCACCCTCATTCCCAGACACTACCCGGGGCAACGAGACCCCAGCCCATCTGGTCAGGGCCCACCGCAGCAGCATCAGAGAGCCCCACGGAGCCCAAGGTCGACAACTCAGCCCCACCCCAGCAGAATATCTTCTCCCACCCTCACATTTGATCAACATCCAGACTACACAAGACATTAGATACCCAGGCAGAGTTGAGTCCTCCCCCTCCCGGAGATCCCCTCCCCCACGATGGAATAGAAGTGTTCCTTCCATTTGAGGAGGTACCAAGGTCTACCTGAGGCTCCTGAGTTAGGGCCAGGCTCTGCCGCATGCACCGTCTATTTTCTATCAGAAGCTAATGCAGGAGATAGGTGGAGGAGACTATTTTCATGTTCAGCCTGCATGAAAAACTCAGAGTGACCCATTAGAATCAGAAATAATCATTAAAAAATGTTTTTTCAGTGAAGTTGACCTTCTCCATCCATTCATCCATCCATCCATTTTCCTCTGTTTATCCGGGATTGGGTGCAGCAGCCTAAGCAGATAAGCCCAGACTTCCCTCTTCCAGCAACTTGTGCCAGCTCCTCCAGGGGAATCCTTAGGCATCGTCAATTCTGTGATTCTGTTTAAATATTGAAAAGAGACTGAGCGGAAACAGCAGCATGTAAACTGTAACCTGAGCAAGTGTGTGTGGTTGTGTTGTCAGCGTGTTTGTGGTGTTGCAGGTTAGCTGTGATCCTTGAGCTCACATGCATCATCACAATAAATCACCACTGACCTTTGCTGGCATTCGGACCTTACTGTCTTCTGATGATAGCGGTGGGAACATTATGGAGACTTGGAGTAGGAGTGATGACGATCATGTGTGTGATCTACTCACACACACACACACACACACACACACACACACACACACACACACACACACACACACACACACACACACACACACACACACACACACTTGTTTCTGTATTGTGTTGTACATTGAATCATGGCTGCTGAAGTGGACAAGCACGAGGATGCCTAAAGCCTATGACATACAGGAGACAGACGCGCTGCGCCACATCACGCACGCACCGTCATTTTAAAAAGAAGCCATTAGAAGCCATGAGAGCGGCTACATGGGGAGCGCAGCGTCGCGTCCCAGCAGCGCCGGTCCGCGCAGAGGCGCTGAAGATAGGTGCCAGTTCTATTTCAAGCGCCGTGGCGTGGCTGTTTACAACAAAGTGGAGAACTTTACAACAGACGTTACGACGCGGAACAGCTTTACGGCACAAACCCAAACGCCAGCATAAACCCAACCGCCAAAACATGGATGAGGAGCTTTTTATTGTTGAAGTCGAGAAGCATAAGATATTGTACGATTCTAATAGATAGCGTACTTACCTAGTTTTAATGAATTAGAGTCTCACTAAACACAGCGGCAAGTCTGATCGTGTATAAACAAAAGAGTCACTTTCCACTTCCTGTTCTCAAGTCCCGCGTGATGTTGTGACTATTGCGCGACTTTCCAAGAAGCGTTCAGCAGCGCAGCGCTTCCTGTGTGACCATTTGACTTCCAAAAACCGCGGCGCTTCCGTGTCGCAGCGCGTCTGTCTCCTGTGTGTCCCAGCCTTAAGTGTTGCTTGTTGGACTGTATGTATTTGTCAGCTGTGTTTTATTCATGTTTGAGGTTTAATTAATAGTTTGCAGGAAAATATTTTAGGAGTTGTTTCCTGCAGCTGTTTTAGACCAAGAGGGTGCAAACATTTTTATTGAATTGGTTACAGTAGTGGGGGCGAAGGTGGCAGAGGAGCTTGGAGCTCGCCCTGTAATCAGAAGGTTGCAGGTTTGAGCCCCCCTCAGTCTGTCGCTGTCGTGGTGTCCTTGGGCAAGACACTTCACCCACCTTGCCTGCTGGTGGTGGTCGGAGCAACTGGTGGGGCCAGTGTATGGCAGCCCCGCCTCTAGCCCTTTTTATAAGACACACCATGCCAGCAAATCAGCGCAATATTACCGCATTCGTGCCGCCACGCTTGGTAGTAATATTGCGGTAATATCACCGGTCTTATAAACGCACATTAAGCCTTGGCGAAAAAGAGGGAGGTGTCATGACCACGTGATGAATTAATGCCGAGCTCCGGCCGGGAACTATGTTGAAAATGAAAGTAAACACGGGCATAAGCTCCGTTTTGTAAACAGAATCAGCTGAGATGATAAACTGGAGCGATGCGGAGCTCCAGGAGCTTTTCTCCGTTAGATCTGCAGCTCAGATCATCTGACAGCTCACAGGGACTGTGGAGCACACACCTGTAGCTGACTGGGGAAAAAAACTTAAGGAGCACGGCTTCGATCGCAATAAAAGGCAAGTTATGTCCAAAATACACGGAAGTCCGCGACAGTGCAGAGACCGACCCCATACCTCCTTTTTTCCGCCATCGCGTAATCTTTTATAAAACGGACATGATTGCGCAACATTACCGCCACGGTCTGAGCTCTTATAAACGACCTTAGGCTCCCAGATGCTGCATCAGCGTTGCGGCAAATTGATGGCATTGTTTTATAAAAGAGGCTTCTGTCAGTGCGCCCCAGGGCAGCTGTAGCTACATTGTAGCTCATCCCCACCACTGTGTGAATGTGTGTGTGGGTGAATGACTGATTGTGTCGTAAAGCGCCTTGGGGGGTTCTAGGACTCTAGAAGGCGCTATATCAAATACAGGCCATGTACCATTTAGTAAAAAACTCAATTGTGATATTTGATATTGATAACATGCTAGCCTATCTGTACACGATATACTCGTGCCTTGATCTGCACCCCCACTCTCTCCTCAGTACTCAGTTTCCATATGTAAGCTGTCACCGTCTGGAGGCTGCCTACCGTTGGGGGGGGTTGAGCCCAGCACGGCGTCTGGCTGGGCAAGATGGAGGGTGGGCTGCACAGCCACGCCACATGGCTGGTGGTCTATTAACCTTTGTGTGTGTGTGCGTGTGTGTGTGTGTGTGTGAGAGAGAGAGAGAGAGAGAGAGAGAGAGAGAGAGAGAGAGAGAGAGAGAAAGAGAGAGGGGGAAAGTGCTTGTTGCTCAGTGTTAGCATATACATATGCTGTCTAAACACTCTTTCCTTTTCTCCAGCACACACACATTAGACCCCCCTTGGTGCAGCAGAGTGTAGATATTCATTCTGCCAGTAATACGGGGGTGGGGGTAAAGGCTGGAGAACACAAAGTGAAGTGGCATATATAAGCTATTTAAATACACTCGGTACAGTCTGAATATAAAGTGTTTTTCTTGTCCTTTCCAAAATGGACTTGAAGTGCTGCCTGGAGAGTCTTTGTTTCCTCTCTCTTTACTTTGCAGATTAGTTCAGGCTGTGGTTGATACTTTTTTCTCTAAAAGAGAGAGGAGTATTGTGACAAGGACGACTAATGAGTAGAAGAATAAACAGGATTTTAAGCACATGTGTTCATTCAGATGTTGCCTTGTTAAAAAAGGGGCACAGATCTCTGCCTGCCACAGCAGATTGGACCAGGATGGTGAGCTCTAGGATGTGGTTGTCAACAGCAGAACTTGTGACTTTAACTCTTGATTTTAGGTCAAACCTAGAGAAACAGATCCTGTTTTCTATTTACCATGAGAAGACGGCTTGTTGCTGCCACCTTTTTAACTCTTGCATGTCACAAATGCTCCTTTTAGCTTTCTATGGCTAGGTTCACACTGCAGGCATGAGCGCATCGAATCAAATTTTTTCCCCACATGCGACCCATATCTGATTTTTTTTTTTAACAGTCTGTACACCACAGATCCGATTTTTCCAATCCAATGTCCAGGAGTCAGTGACAAAGCTGAAGCTGCACCGGGTTAGGGTTAGGACGACCCTAAACACTGCTCAACATCTACTGAGGCATCATGCAGAGGAACAAGTCCAACGTTCTGGAATGACCATCTCAGCCCCCAGACCTGAATATTATTGAAGATCTGTGGTGAGAGTTAAAGAGAGCGGTCCATGCTCAGAAGCATCAAACCTGAATGAACTAGAGATGTTTAGTAAAGAAGAATGGTCCAAAATACCTTCAACCAGAATCCAGACTCTCATTGGAAGCTATAGGAAGAGTTTAGAGGCTGTTATTTCTGCAAAAGGAGGATCTACTAAATATTGAGTTCATTTCTTTTTTGTGGTGCCCAAATTTATGCACCTGCCTAATTTTGTTGAAACAATTATTGCACACTTTCTGTAAATCCTATAAACGTCGTTTCACTTCTCACTGTGTGTCTCCTATAACAGTTGGTTGAGAAAGCAGGAATGTGACTTTAATTTCCCATTTTTGCTGTGCTAAACACCCAGATCCAGCCAATCAGGGAATGGGTGGGCGTGGCCAGCAACAGCTCTTTAAAGTGACAGAGCCCCAAAACTAGCCTGGCATGCCATCCTATATATGTGAATATATAGTCTGGCCACGAACCATTGACGGCTCTCAGTCGTGAGGCGGGATCTACGGTTGTCTTTCAAAATGTCAGCACGCAATTGGATAGCGCTAGGACCAATCAGAGTAACGAACAACGTGACGTAATCACAGCAACGGAAAAGCGGGACGCAGTAATGGCGTCTAACATCAATGATTTCTGTCGTTTTTGTATAAAAACATGTGAATATCAGGTGTACTGGGACATTGCACTACTTTGTTTGATAAAAATAAGAAGCCGCTAAGTATATCAGACAGACTTACGCACGTTGGAGTCTAAATAATCCAATGTTGATGACAAAGCCGTTTCAAACCAACGTGTTTTCCGAGTTGCCGCCATGTTGCTTGGGTTTGCGGCCGCAGTGCTGACGTCATCGGCTACTCCCGCTCTGTGATTGGCCCATGATATAGAGCGCTGTGATTGGCCCAACCAAAACTATAGCGAGTTGTGATTGGATAGACACAGCAGTGGTTTGGGCTGCGAGGGTTCCAATGAAGCGTGCCTAGACCAAACTCTGCAAAGCAAGAATTGGTCTAGTTC
>SSNS01000400.1:339235-341735 GCA_006937985.1 Aphyosemion australe | reverse complement strand
TGCACAAATCATTCTGCAAACGTGTTCAAGTCTATACTACTGGAAATACGCAGATTCATTGTGGGGGTTAACCCAGCATGGATTCCCGTTTCTACGCAATGGCTGCTGGAGTGGGTGGATGAAGACGTGCTTGTAAAGAAGACGGGGTAACGTCAGTTATACAGATCTGGTTTGGGTTTAAGAAGTCTGATGTTGAACAAAAAACATCCTCAGTAAAAAAAAAGTCCCATCTGTGTTAATAACAGGGCTCAGTAATAAAACACGGGTCTGACCCCCCCATCGCTTCGTCAGACCAATGGATCAGCTCATCAGAAGGTGGAGAGAAAGGATAAACCTCTAACCTTATTTTAAAATTGTCATCAATAAAATGCAGCAAGGCTGCACAGTGGCGCAGTGGTTAGCGCAGTTGCCTTGCAGCAAGAAGGTTCTGGGTTCACATTCCGGCCTGGGGTCTTTCTGCATGGAGTTTGCGTGTTCTCCCTGTGCACGCGTGGGTTCTCTCCGGGTACTCCGGCTTCCTCCCACAGTCCAAAAACATGACTGTCAGGTTGTTTGGTCTCTCTAAATTGTCCTTAGGTGTGTGTGTGGTTGTTTGTCCTGTGTGTCTCTGTGTTGCTCTGCGATGGACTGGCAACCTGTCCAGGGTGTACCCTGCCTGTTTGCCCGATGTCTGCTGGAGATAGGCACCAGCCCCCCGCGACCCTGCTCGGATAAGCGGTTACAGAAAATGGATGGATGGATGGATTGAAAATGCAGCAAAGCATCATTTTACCTGCAGTTATTCACTAGTGAAGCAAAACTTAACTTCTATGAGCAAAAGAAAAACATGAAACATGATTAAATGAATCAGGAAGTACGGAAGTGTAATGCATTCACCCAAAAAAAATAACAAGCTTTGTTTTTCTGAATTAATGAGATAATAAATAAATAGGGTAGAATGCCTTCTCCAGGTCAGGGATGAGGTCCTGCCCCAAGTGGAGGAGTTTAAGTATCTCGGGGTCTTGTTCACGAGTGAGGGAAGGGTGGAGCGTGAGATCGACAGGCGGATTGGTGCTGCATCTGCAGTGATGGGGGCGTTGTACCGGTCTGTCGTGGTGAAGAGAGAGCTGAGTCGAAAGGCGAAGCTCTCAATTTACCGGTCGATCTACGTTCCTACCCTCACCTATGGTCACGAGCTTTGGGTAGTGACCGAAAGAACGAGATCGCGGATACAAGCGGCCGAAATGAGTTTTCTTTGCAGGGTGTCTGGGCTCTCCCTTAGAGATAGGGTGAGGAGCTCGGTCATCCGGGAGGGGCTCAGAGTAGACCCGCTGCTCCTCCACATCCAGAGGAGCCAGTTGAGGTGGCTCGGGCATCTGATTAGGATGCCTCCTGGACGCCTCCCTGGTGAGGTTTTCCGGGCACGTCCAACCGGGAGGAGACCCAAAGGAAGACCCAGGACACGCTGGAGAGATTATGTCTCTCGGCTGGCTTGGGAATGCCTTGGGATTCCCCCGGAGGAGCTGGCCCAAGTGGCTGGGGAGAGGGAGGTCTGGGCTTCCCTCCTTAGGCTGCTGCCCCCGCGACCCGACTCCGGATAAGCGGGAGAAAATGGATTGATGGATGGATGGATAAATAAATAAATAAAATAATCCCTCTGCAGTGCTAATGATGCCATGTGACATTATTGACTGGCTAATGGAACTCATCACCGATTGATGTTGATCAGCATCAGCAAGAGAAAACCTCTCCGATAAAAGTCTGCAGCACCCTCTGCTAATGAGCAGGTTAAAGGTTCAAGCGGTCATCCTGCTACATTCAGAAGTTTTCTGAATCCCCACCCACCCCTTCTCCGACAGCCGGACAGACAGAGATATTCCAGGGCTGAATTATCGTTCCTGCTCATGTAGTTAAGAGACAAGAGTAGCTATTTCCCAGTGTCTCAATCCCAAAATAAAGTGAAAGTGAATTAAACTCAGCAAACGGGAAATGTTTGAGTTCCATTACCCAGTTAATAATGCCACATGGCATCATTAGCACTGCAGAGGGATTATTTTATTAGTTTGAATGCTTGTTAAAGCATTCAAAGTATTGTTTTTCTCCTCCACTTTTTCAGTTTCCGTACGTTTTTTGAACTGTATCTCCTCCTACAGTTTTTCAGCTATTTCAGCAAATTTGGTATCAAACCGTTCAGCTCGTTCAGCTCTTTCCGGCGATAACTCTTGGTATTGATATCTTCAACCATTTCCGATTTATTCAGCATTTTCTGCGATTTTTCAGCCCATTCAAATGAATGGAAAATGCTTAAAATCGCTCAATTTTTCACAAAATTGTTTTCTTTTTGACCTCTTTACGGAAGCCCTGAAAGGCAGCGGAAAAAATATTTTTTTTCTTGTGGAATTTTTCTAAGTTTTTTTTATTTTTTACTAAGCCCAGAAAGGCAAAATGAAAAAAAAATTTTTTTGCTTGTGGCATTTTTCTAAGTTTTTTTTTTTTTCTCAGCCCCGAGAGGCAAAGAAAG
>SSNS01000400.1:284403-330445 GCA_006937985.1 Aphyosemion australe | reverse complement strand
CAAATAAAGAGAGGAAAACAGCACCTTTTCTGTCTCAGAAGGATGGATGAAGGGATTTTGCAAGTCAGGCCTCCTAGGGGCACAGATCTATACACACACACACACACACACACACACACACACACACACACACACACACTTAAGAGCGCAGACTGTATATGTATTTAAATGCAAATAAACAGACTGAAGAAAAGAACCACCTTACTTTATCATTATCATTCCTTCTCTGCATGTCGGCCTCTGGTTGTACACACAATAGGTATAATGACACAAACACACAAACACACACACACACACACTCTCGTACACAAACACATTGCATTGTGAATCGGGATGCTTAATCAATGTCACAATTCAATCAATAGCCCAGTCCCATGTGACGGGATTCTCTCTGCTCCATCCCTCCTCCTTCCTCTGTTTCCTGTCACCTTTCTTCTTTCCCGTCTGTTTCCTCTACACTTTGGTTCACCTTGCCCATGTCCTATGTCACGTAGCGGGCACATCGTGGTCAACGCTGCCCCACAGGACCTGGAGGAGGGAGGTGATGCAGCCAGCACATTGGTTCTGGGTTATTTCAGCTTTCTAGTTCTCAGTAATGAGATTTTTTAAACTTACATTAAAAATAGTTTTGAATTTGAAACCAAAATGCTTCACTTACTGCTCAGAATCATGTTGGTTCAACATGTTATTACTGAGTTAGTTTGAAGTACAATGTCAGAGTAATTCTTTTATGTTTTCAGCTGTTACAACATGATTTATTATTGCTAATATTACTCAAACATACTAAGAAATTCTAGCCTAGAAATCTAGACCATCAGTTGCTGAAGCAAAATGATTTTGCTCTGCATGTCGGTCTAGCCATGTTCCATTGGAACCTCCACAGCCCCGGCCATTCTGGTGGTTGGCCAATCACAGCACTCTATCAGTTTGGTGGGTGGGATGTTACTGCAACCGAGTGAAAGTAAGATGGCGATGGCTTGTTTGAAAAGGCTTTGGCCTCAACATTGGACTAATTGGACTTGGGCTTTTATTTGAGTTCAGAGGAATTTGAGGTACCACTAAACAATTTCCAGCTTCTCCGTCCTACTGGTTGAAAGTGGAACTCCAACTGTTGTAAACAACAGTGCAGCTAAGGGCGTAGGAACCAGGGGTCGAGTGGGACGTGTTCCCCCCAATATTGAAGAAAACCCCCCCGATGCAATCTGCTGAGTTCCTTACATAGGAAACCTTTTTAATGATTGGCTTAATGAACTATACTGTACTGGAATGTTTACCTCGTGAAGTGCCTTAAGGCGACTCTTGCATTGATTTAGCGCTATAGAAATAAACTGAATTGAATTGGAGCAAAGCCTAGCTTTAATTATGTCTTTGTTTAGAAACAGGTTTAACAGTTTGTATTTTGTTTGACTTTGAATTCAGGTGAACTCCCAATGGTTAAAATAAAAGATATTCTGTCATAGTTGTGTAAATGTTTTAAGAAAGGTAAGGGATACAATATTCAAACCTACCAACCATTAAGAGTTCTGGCTCCCAGAGTGGTTAGACACTCCTACTCAATTAGTCACCCTCATTAAAGACACCTGTCTGAACTAGTCACCTGTATAAAAGACACCTGTTTGGAGGAAGAAAAGTGCTGCCTATGACCCCAAAACACCGTACCCACCGTCCAGCATGGAGGTGGAAACATTTTGCTTTGGGGGTGTTTTTCTGCTAAGGGCACAGGACAACTTCACCACATCAACGGGAAAATGGACGGAGCCATGTATCGTCACATCCTGAGAGACAACCTCCTTCCCTCTGCCAGGAAACTGAAAATGGGTCGTGGATGGGTGTTCCAGCACGACAATGACCCAAAACATACAGCAAAGGCAACAAAGGAGTGGCTCAAGAAGAAGCACATTAAGGTCATGGAGTGGCCTAGTCAGTCTCCGGACCTTAATCCAATAGAAAACCTATGGAGGGAGCTGAAGCTCAAAGCTGCACAGAGACAGCCTCCAAACCTGAGTGATTTAGAGATGATCTGCAAAGAGGAGTGGACCAACATTCCTCCTAAAACCTGGTCATCAATTACAAGAGACGTTGACCTCTGTGCTTGCAAACAAGGGTTTTGCCACTAAGTATGAAGTCTTTTTTTGTTAGAGGGTTGAAATACTTATTTCACTCAGTGAAACCCAAATAAGTTTCTATCTTTTATTTAAAGTCATTTTTTAATTTTCCTTTTGATGTTAAAATAAACCTACCATTAAAATGATCCTGTTCTGAGACTTTTCATTTCTTTGCCACTGGACAGACTTACAAACTCAGCGAGGGCTCAAATAATTATTTCCTCCACTGTAAATGTATGTGAAGATTTTCGTAGTGTAATGTGAGAGCTAAATGTGTATTTGTGACTTAGAAATTATTTTACTGCATGTGACCGCCACGAACGTTTCTTCTTATAACACAGCTGCTCAGCAAAAACAAAGTCCTCCAGTCTAAAAACATCCAGAGTCTGGAACCGAACGTGAAAGATGACACATAAAAGGTGAAATTCCAAATAAAATATGTGGAGAAACATAGCTGATGCAGACATCCGGCATTGCCATGGAAACATGTAAACGTTGAGCATTCTAACTAAATAACACCAGCTACACGGCTTTAATCAAGCAGCTGGCAGTGTCTCTATTTTAGTTCTGATCTCTAAGTAGTCCTCATAGGCATGAATGAATAAATCTTGCTCCGTCTGGGAGGAGAACCAGGTCCTTTCCTTCCATTTTTCTTTATCTAGCATCGATTAACAGGGGCTGCCTGTGTAAGCGTATGAGCCTCCCTCCTGACTTGACTTAGAGGGGAT
Source organism: Aphyosemion australe (assembly GCA_006937985.1). Taxonomy (NCBI): domain Eukaryota; kingdom Metazoa; phylum Chordata; class Actinopteri; order Cyprinodontiformes; family Nothobranchiidae; genus Aphyosemion; species Aphyosemion australe. Next base: position 327,612 of record SSNS01000400.1, on the reverse strand, counting down.
TGAATCCACCTGAGCTTTGTTTGTGGAACTGACGAATCCTGGAGTGAACAGGTGTCAAGTTTTCAGAAAAGCCTAGATTTTCTAAACTCGCTTCGTGGAACACCGCCCTGGCTTCTCCTAGATCTCTTCACCTTCCTGCATTTGGGTCCTCACAACAAACAACTTGTGACTGCCGTGTGAACCAACCCTAAGAGAACAATTAGGAGAACTCAAGCTCTGGCTGACTGAAGAACCATCCATTTTCTTCCTGGTGTAAGAAGTGAGTCTACTCTTTCTTTTGGTAGTTTTGGCGTTTACATGATCATAGAGCACAATGTTCTGTGACTCTTCAAAAAACAGTAAAAATGCTCAAAAACACTGGCAGTCAGGGGCTTTCTGATCAGAAAACGGCTAGCAGTGAATGAGTTAAGTGGAGAGCAGACAACTGTTTTAGGACAGTCTGGTAAAAATGTCACCTAACTAAACAGAAACCCCCTCTCCTTCAGGCTAATTCCCTCTCAGGCCCCATGGGCAAATCTTCTAAAATATATTGCTGGTGGTATCTTATTGGTTCAGACCACTCTGGACTGTTCAGTGACATTTCAATATAAAAGGACTAAAAAGCAGCGAGGCTGCTGCAGACAGATGCCACAGGTCACTACAACAACCAACACTAGCAGGGAGGGTGAAGTGTTTTGCCCAAGGACAATGAAGCCCCCTTCAGACAGGCCATGAAAAACGGAAATGTTCGGGACTCTGTCCGTAAGACGTTTGTGTCTGAATACAAACATCCGGTAAACATTTTCCTGAATTAGACCGGACGAAGCCCCTAGTAACAGGACCGGACTCGTCACGGACAGGGTGGCTGCTTCAGACTGGTGAGGTCGAGTTCCAGACAGGGAGGAGGAGGAGGGGAGCGGGGGACGCTGGTGCGCACCTAGATTACATATATCACGTGACCGGGAAGGAAAAGTTTTTCAACATGTCTGACCAGAAAACTTCGCCACTTGGTCGTGAATGTTTCCATATACGCCGGGTGGCTCGCTCCTGTAGCATGCGGCGAACCATGGCAGCTCGCCTCCTACGGTACCGTCTCCTGGATGTGCGACGGAACGCTTCACACCGCTTCCGTGATTCCTTTATTAACCATTGATCTTCATCATCCAGGTCTCTTATGCGTCTTTGTGTGCGCAGAATTGTGCTTAACGTAAGTCCGATCAGTGAGAGGAATTCTATCACTTACTAGCTTTGTTTGGGGAGATGACGCATGTACGCCCGCCGCACTATGTTTATGCAATATCTGGTTACAGCCTTCCCACCCCCCACCCCCTCAGACATCTGGAACTTTTCCCTGCTGTGTGAAGGCAGCCGAAAGGAGAAGTTCCAGTGTAAAGTGGTGTGTCTGAAAACACAGTTCTGGTTAAAGACCGGACTGAATTGACCACACATATTCCAGAATGTCAATCTGAAAAGGGCTTGAGTGTAATATAGCCATGGCCTGGATTCAAACCGGAAACCTACCCCAGTTATAGGTTGAACTCCTAACCCCTGAGCCACTATCGCCCCAGTATACTAAAAATAAATACTTCTGCTACTGTTGGTAAAAACATCCATGAGACTAGGGGCGTGCCATCGTAGGTAACTCACGACTCAATTTGATCACCATGACTAACACTATTTTTGATGCATTTTTTCATTGTTTAGCATTTTTCTCATCTCATAGCTTTTTCATACTTTCAAATGAATTCAGCACACATTAATTCAAGTTACCATACCTTTTAATCCACTATCTTATTCGTGTAAATCTGAACACATACTCAACATACTTTTGCATGAAATCTACAGGATAAACATAAGTAAGTAATTAAGTTTTGCTTTTGTAAACAGAATCAGCTGAGACAGCAAACAGGAGCAGTGCAGAGATCTGGTTGCATCTGGCCAGGTAATCTGAAGCACAGATCACCGGACAGTTCATAGGAACGCCAGCTTTTGGAGAAAAAAACTTAAGGAGCATGGCTTCAATCAGGCTAAAAATGAGTTACGTCTGAGTTTAAAGGATGTCTGTGACAGCACGGAGACGGCCCCCACACCTTCTTCATAGGTGTGGGGGGACTTTGTGAAAACACATGATCACGCCACATTACCGCCACAGGCTGACCACTTATAAATGACCATGGTGCTTCCTCAGCTTTGCAGCAAAGTAGTGCCATAATTTATGAAGAGGCTGGAGTTCGGGGTAAGTTTTATTAATCCTTCCTCTTGTTGTTGGCTGGTTAGGAGGAACAACCACCAGCTTCTTCTCTTCATCTAACCAGGGATGGAAACGTGTTAGGTGCTGTCGCCTGTTGGTAGTGATGCTGCTGTATTTTAGTTTAGTTTTACACAACTTTCCTTTAATCCTGATGTAGCAGTAGGAGAAGGCCTTTTTAAAGGCTAAAAGGTCAAAGACACGATTGTCCAGCGAAGGTCATCTCGCTGGAATATCAGTTTGCAGCTACATCAAGACAAGGCCTGTGTTTACGTCAACATCTGAGAATTAGCCAAAACAAGGCGGCGCCTCCAGCGTGTTTATCTGAATCTGCAGAAGAGCGGTCTCAGTCCACAGATGAGACAGAACTTTCACCTCCTAGCTTTACTAAATAGTCTTCTGTGCCTCATAAAATGTTTCCTTCCACTTACAGGTTGAAGAAGAAATGTTTTCTAAGTGATTCAATCCTTAACTGTGTTAATCTTTACTTCAATGAATCAACATGATTGTTTGTGCTTATATCAGACCTGAAATACCAATAGTGATTCTATCTATTTGATGAATAATAATGGTTTATTATTCGTATATTCACATATTAATATTACTATATTAATAAATGAATGTTTAATCTATTTTCTTAACAGATCAAGAGAAATAATTATTTCTAAGGATCTGAGGAATGTGAAGTCTGAGGGAGTTTTGTAAACGCCCAGTGGCACTTGTCAAATTCTGATTTGCCAACATTTGTAAACGTTAAAAGAGGAGACACTTCTTCTACAGTTCAGTTCTTCCTGAAGTTCCTGCAGAACCAAAGACTTAAGCTAAAATTCATCCTACTGGAAGTCAAACCAGACTTTTGGTGGAATATTTTAGTGAAATAAGAGCCATTCTTTTGAACAACAATCCTGATCTGGCAAAACCTCATCAGCTGGGAAACCGACAGTCTGCAAGCCCTAGAGATTATCTCTTGACCAACTGAGGGGAGTCCGCATCAAGCACAAACTCTGACGTCCAGAAGTAACGCCTCGGGACGAGGACCTTCACCCGTTGGATCTCTGAGAAACCTCTACACCTGGGTTGGTAGCTCTTGCTCTGGCGTTGGTGAACATAACTGATAATTTGTTAAACCTAAACAAATAATAACAGACAGCTCACTATGACACCCAGACATCACAACCTTCCTGAGATTCTTAACAGAGGTTTGTTAGTTTTTCTCGATTGCTAAGACACATTTCTTGAAAGCTGCTCTCCCTTTCTCTAACATATGAACACAAAACCCAATTTTCAAGCTAAATCCCCAAAACCTCAGACTCTACTTGCAAAACCAAACTTTCACCTCAAAACAGTTCAATTTGTGCTCAAAGCTGAACTATGTTGTCGAATCGTGCCCCGAGTCAATCAAAATGACAGTCACTACTGAACAGTCACTAAACACTACGTAGAACAACAGAAAACACAATGCTCAGGACATGAAGCTGGAGAAATAAATGTTTACTGTTCACTGTAGGCCAAAAGAGTGATTGATTCAATCAGTGGGTTCAAGCAACTGAGCATTTGGTTCAGACAACTGGGTTTAGTGTTTTAGCAACTGAGAAAAACTGTATTAACATCTAATATCATCTTCCATCATTTATCATTCATGATTTCACCTGATATCACCTGATATCACCTAGAACCATCATTTATAATTATTTTGTGGTGCATCATCATCATTAGTAGAACATAGTAATAAATAGATTTTTATAAACTATCTTCTGGACTCTGCCTCACATCATTATTATTTATAGAGTGTTGGGTCTCTGGTCTGCCTAAAGAACCTGGATTTTAATCATCAATCAAATGTTAAATTATCAACAGTAGTGATAATTAATTTATTAAAAGTAACTACCCAATTTAACGTTACACTGATGAGTAAATCTCACACTCAGTGGCTAAAGCTTAGAAACAAGCTGCCAGACTTGCTGTTTTGTTTTTTTCCACTGGTCCGTCCCCTAAAGCGGCACGTGCAACTGTTATGTTTCTGCCACGCTATGCGGCTGTTTTTTGGCATTTATTTATAATCGTTTATGAACATTTATATATTGTTTTTGAATTGGCGCAGGTCACATTGCGATACATCGATAAAATGGTGAATCGACCCACCCCTACATGAGACCAATTACTTGCAAATATTTGCTGATTCTTTACTATCATCATGGTGTGTGTGTGTGTGTTTCCCAGAAGGAGACAGAGAAAGAGAGTCAAGCCCTCTTTCCACTAGTTGTGAAAGTGGCGCAAAAAACGTACTATGCGGCAATTAGCCGTCGTTATAGTGCAGGGTGCTTTCCATCGACAGCTACGTGTGAGGTTTTGGACGCGTCATTACATTTCGAGTCCATTTTTTACGAGCTACGCTTTCAAAACGTGTCAAACTCTGCAGTTCAGATCGGGTCAGACTAGAAGTCAAAGACGAAATCAATGTAAAAAATCCAGACACTTTCAAATTAAAAGTCAAGTGCAATACGTCATTACCTGTGAAACCCCCGTAGCCGATGTGAACAGAACAGAAAATAAGCCACAGACCTTTTACATGCAGCTCTCTTTCTTCTTGCTTGCTATTGTGTGGATTTCTGAAATCACGTGTGGTGTTGCAACTCTCTCGTGATTTTGTGACCTCACAGGATCAGCTGTGTGGAACGCTTTTGCTCCTGTTTCGCGTCAGAATTGCTCCTGGTTGGCAAGCCAAAGGGGTCAAAAAAGCGCACGTTCTAAATGCACGTTATGTCCACCAAAACCCTGTATGGAAAGCCAATGGTGAATAAAACAGAAAGACATAAAAACTTAAAAGTCGCTTCAGCTGTTGGAAGGGGCTCGTGGGTAAAATGCCACTAATACATTACACGCCACTTTTGCGGCCGCTGGAAAGGAGGGTCAGTCATCTCTACAACCATGGAGTATAAACACACACACACGCACAAACACACACACACACACAGTTGAACAATCAAAGAGACTCTTTCCTGTGGTGTTGCTCCTATTGGGATTGACTCCCCGTGTGTGTGTGTGTGTGTGTGTGTGTGTGTGTGTGTGTGTGTGTGTGTGTGTGTGTGTGTGTGTGTGTGTGTGTGTGTCACACCACACTATGTGGACACAAGTGCACTAGGCACTGGCAATAAAGTTTCTTTATTAAAAATCCAATGTAGTGAGAGCCTAATGTGATTGTGGGGTAATGCTGCCTTATAAAGATGTAAATGGTGCTGTGAGGCTCTAGTTTACATGGCTGTTATTATTTTTGTTGTGTTTAAGTGACAGAAAATAATCTTAGCTTGCCCATCTGGAATTAATGGCCTTCTCTGCGCTCTCACAGTTTCCATGGAACAGTTATGAAGCCACTGCTGCAGGATAGAGGACTAGGAAACTGCAGCTTTATTGTGAGAAGAAAATAAAATGTATTTTTGAATATTTCATGGGATACCTTCACCTGGGATCTGTCCACATTGTGAAACAGAGCTGTACTCAGCAGCTTCAACAAATTTCACATTCAATTTTTAATTAAACAGAAAACACTTCAGTGTAAATAATGACCTGAAATCAGAAAAATCCCTCACTTCTTCTGGTGTTTAGATGTATTCTGACTAGAGATGCTCGATACTGACGTTTTTACTGATATCCTATATAGCGATATTGATGACTCTTAAAGATGTGGGAAACTCGATTAATCAATACATTTGCAGTGGCCTCCACATGGAGAGAAGCCAGTTGAGGTGGCTTGGGAATCTGGTCAGGATGCCTCCTGGACGCCTCCCTGGTGAGGTTTTCCGGGCACGTCCAACCAGGAGGAGACCCAAAGGAAGACCCAGGTCACTGGAGGGACTATGTCTCTCAGCTGGCCAGGGAACGGCCTGCCCCCCCCCAAGGGCTGGGGAGAGGGAAGTCTGGGCCTCCCTCCTTAAGCTGCTGCGACCCGACTCCGAATAAGCAGTAGAGAATGGATGGATGAAATCAGAGGTGTGGCATGAATGCGTGTGAAGACAGTCGGATATGTGTGTCTCACGCTCAACGCGTGACAGTTGGCAGCACTGACCTTTGCACCTCAGTGAACCGGGGCAGAGGTGGACCTGCTGCGGCTCGCTCCAGGAATTCACCGACAGGAGTGCTGGTATTTGTTTGATATGGTAAACAATATTTCTTGACTAAAGCCCTTTTGGGTTAAATTAAAAGTTGTCAATAAATTACATATGGAACATCTCAGCGATGCCTGTGCAGCATAGTGCCGCTTTTATTCATAGTATCAATGATTTTCTTCAATGAAATAAATATTTTTTCCCGCGCCTATGTCACGCCCCAGAGCCACCACACCTCACAGCATAACAATGCATAATATTCATAACGTAGTTTGCATTGTCCATTTATGACAGAAAGTGGGTGTGTAGGAGGGCGGAGAACACCTGAGAACATTTCTAGTGATTTATAAAGCGGGTGTGTCCGAATCCAGGGTCTGGATGCTTGTGAGGACGTGTACTTAATGGTCCACCGAGGTCGGGTCCTTCCTCTACCGCCAAATCTGGAAATAAACGGCTCTGAAATCGGACAGCCTAGCGTCATAAATCCCCGCCCCATGATCTTCAACCTGTATTACAAGGATTAATTTGTTACAATTTACGAAATACAAAGTGGAAGCTATTTCACATTTTATTTCATCCTAAATTGACATGACACAAACTTTAAAGCCTAATTTATACTTCTCCGTCAGCTCCCCGAGGCAGAGACACGCACGCATTCGGAACCGTTTTGCTTTCGAACTTCTCCGTCACCTGGAGAGTGCTGCAAAGCAGTTCCCCGCCAGGACAACAGAGGGCGTAGCGCTTTTCTGGGGTATCCTGTCATGTATCCGGTCCAAGATAGTGCATTTACAGTTTATATTTGCAGTTTATATTGTGCTTTTTGCATTTAAGAGACTTTTTAACACAAACAAACTTGTCCCTCATTCTCCTCCACCTCTTCATGCGCTCGTCACCTCTAAACCAAGTTTCCCGTCATTTCCGTCCACGAATAAAACGCTTGCTGCGCATCTTTATACTCCTCCAGTCACGGGTGAATTAACGTTCATATTTTCGGAGTTTTACCGCGAGGTATTCTTCAAGCTGCTCCGTGTTTGCCGCTAGATATCGTTTGGCTCTCTTTTAATTTTTGAGGCGGCGATGGCGGAGCTGGTGACGTATTTAAAGAAGCGGCGTTCTGACCAATCACAAGCTTGCGTTCTCCGTCTCGTTGGACGGATGTTTAGAAAAGAGAGCTCGACTCCGTCCGACCTTGCAAGCCTGCTGCAGAGCTCTTGCAACGATGGATCATGGCGGTCCGTCCGTCCGTACTGACAAAAACGGAGAAGTATAAATTAGGCTTAACAGTCCTTTTCAGTGATTATTTGCTTATTTTTCCATATTTTTTATAACTTTCAAGCTATTTTATGATTATTTCTACATCAGATGTACAAAAACAGGTCTAATTGTGTAGTTTTACCTAAAATGTCTAGATAAAGTAGTTGAGGGTGATTTGTTTGGCCTTTAATTTAATTACAAAAGCCATTCAAGTTCATTTGCGGTGATTTATTAAACAGAATTTATTGGAAATAACTAAATAACAATGCCTATTAACAGGCTTTTAATTTTACTTTAACCGTAATTTTTTATAAACATACATTTGAAAGTGTACTGCTCTGCTGTTCCTTCTGCCATTCCGAATTTGTAGTACCACGGCCGCTGCGCAAAGCATCCTGGGATAGCCTCTGCCAGCAAGGATCCTCGACATTTAGGTGAAATGAGGACGCATGGATGAGTATCCTTTGAATTCGGACAGCACTCGTCGCTTTGCTGTGACGTAATCGGCCTCGAAATGCGTCCTCACAAGCATCCAGCCCCTGGATTCGAACACAGCCTGCATGGAGTCTCGTGTGAATTTTATAGGTCAGAAAATTAGTTTGCATAAGTAATTTTTTTGCTGAGCCTAAGTGGAGTTTTGGTAGGTTTAATAAATGATGCCCCTTACCTACGATTGTTCACAACTTTTACTGAAATTCCAAAAAAAGTATCTAAAACTTAATCTGCAGGTATACCAAAATTGTAAAAGATATGAAAATATAAAGTTAAATATTTGTTAAACGCCAAGGCTTTACATTTAGTTTACTGCTCACTAATTCAACCTTGCATGTCATACTGTATAGAAATATGGGGATCAACATTTAAAACATACCTTAACGTAATAAAAACTTTACAAAAAAAACAATTCAAGTTATAAACAAGAATACTTGCTCATACTGATTTGTTGTTTTTAAAATCACAGGTTATGAAAAACAGGATCTATATTACTATAAACTTACACACTAAAAACGGCTGGGTTAAAAATACCCCAACGTGGTTTGCTTTGTAACCCAAGTGCCAACCAAGGGTTATTTTAACCCAGGGGCTTGGGTTATTGATTTGACCCAGTATATTGGGTTATGTTTTCTACCCTAAAAATGGGTTAAAAGGACCCAACTGTACAGTTAAGGTTACCCAAAAGTGGGTTAAAAAGAAAAACCAACACCTGAGTTAAATTACTAATACTTATCCACAATAAAATGTTATTGAAAATAAAAACACTAAATAAATATCTAAATAAACAAAAATGAACATAATGAGAGAGCCATGTGTCAATCAATTATTTATTGACCAATAAAATCATCCTACATTTTAGAAAAACAATGAAATTGTAGATAAGGAAAAACATTCATTTCTGTAACATGTTTAGCTCATTCAGTCTGAATAAATATCTTTTTCAATGCAATTATGTATCTTAACTGTTCAAAACTTTAATGTCTTTGAAGTTTAAAACACACACTGGAGTAACTGTAAATGTCCATTAACATATTTCAAGAACGTTAACTTCTGTGCCAGCAGCAAAATGTCAACCTTACATCACTGCCAACTGAGCTCTCAGTAGTTTCACTGCATTGGATTTGTGTCCTGGGATTTCATGACGGTCTGAATGAACTCCCAAATCTGTGCACATGCTTTTGGGTAGTTAACGTCAAAGTCCACAACCATCAATTGCACCCAAAGGTGATGGGTATTCCAGAGCAGTCCCACTGATGATCACAAATGCTTGGGAGCATTGTTGGTCCTCCCCAAGCACAAGGACATACGGGTATTCAGTAGTGGCCCCGTTGAGGTATTCCACCATGTTTGTTCCAGCCTGAGAAAGGGATCAAAAAGAGAAAGAAAGAAACATGTTTAGGCATAAAACTTCTTATGTTCTTCCTGTGTTTATTTTCTATCGCCATTGGTTTTTCTTACTGTAAACACAGTATAACGATGTTTCTTTACCTTAATTTACTGACGGTTTCAGCGACTCACTGCCGCCATCTTCAGAGTCATGCCCACGCTCTTCAGGGCGTGACAGCCTCACCCACATATATGAATTCATGTTGAATTTCTGCAGCATCCATTTGCAAGACTCTCTGAAACACAGTAAAAGACAATGCTATTCAATATCTATTGCATAGTATTTGTTTGTGCCAGAAATGTATGAGCAGTACACTATACCACACCATAGTTAGATGAACAATACATACCTCCACATATTCATTGCACAGATGTTTCATTCTCTCTCAATTTCTGTCAAATGGTACCTGATACAGTTGCTTCATGTATATTGGATTTTTCTTGAGGATTCAACCTAATGTTGACAGAGACTTGTAGGATGTTATTGAAAATATGGTCATCATGGATTATACTGGCTTGGATTTCTCACAGCTTAATACAATTATTGTATTAAGGTGAGGGATCAGACAAAGTGCAGCCCAAAGACCCCTTATGATGAATAAAATAAATGGAACCAGTGTTCCCTCGCCCGGACGCGGGTCACCGGGGCCCCCCTCTGGAGCCAGGCCTGGAGTTGGGGCACGCTGGCGAGCGCCTGGTGGCCGGGCTTTCACCCATGGAGCCCGGCCGGGCATAGCCCGAAGAGGAGACGTGGGTCCCCCTTCCCATGGGCCCACCACCCGTGGGAGGGGCCAAAGGGGTCGGGTGCGATGTGCAAAGGGCGGTAGCCGAAGGCAGGGACCTTGGCGGTCTGCTCCTCGGCTACAGAAGCTAGCTCTTGGTACGTGGAATGTCACCTCTCTGGTGGGGAAAGAGCCGGAGTTGGTGTGTGAGGTTGAGAGGTTCCGACTAGATATAGTTGGACTCACCTCAACGCATGGCTCTGGCTCTGGAACCAGTTTCCTCGAGAGGGGTTGGACTCTCTACCACTCTGGAGTTGCTCCGACTGAGAGGCGCCGAGCAGGGGTAGGCATACTTCTTGCCCCCCATCTTGGTGCCTGTACGTTGGGGTTTACCCCGGTGAGCGAGAGGGTAGCCTCCCTCCGTCTTCGGGTGGGGGGACGGGTCCTGACTGTGGTTTGTGCTTATGCACCAAACTGCAGCTTAGACTACCCACCCTTTTTGGAGTCCCTGGAGGGTGCGCTCCTTCGGGTGACTCCCTCGTTCTGCTGGGGGACTTCAATGCTCACGTGGGCAACGACAGTGAGACCTGGAGAGGTGTGGTTGGGAGGAACGGCCCCCCTGATCTGAACCCGAGTGGTGTTCTGTTATTGGACTTCTGTGCTCGTCATGGATTGTCCATAACAAACACCATGTTCAAGCATAAAGGTGTCCATATGTGCTCTTGGCACCAGGACACCTTAGGCCGCAGGTCGATGATCGATTTTGTTGTCGTTTCATCTGATCTGCGGCCGCATGTCTTGGACACTCGGGTAAAGAGAGGGGCGGAGCTGTCAACTGACCACTACCTGGTGGTGAGTTGGCTTCGATGGTGGGGGAGGATGCCGGTCAGACCTGGCAGACCCAAACGTGTTGTGAGGGTCTGCTGGGAACGTCTGGCAGAGTCTCCCGTCAGAAGGAGCTTCAATTCCCACCTCCGACAGAACTTCGAACACGTCCCGGGGGAGGCGGGGGACATTGAGTCCGAATGGACCATGTTCCGTGACTCCATTGTCGAGGCGGCTGACCGTAGCTGTGGCCGCAGGGTGGCCGGTGCCTGTCGTGGCGGCAATCCCCGAACCCGCTGGTGGACACCGGCGGTTAGGGATGCTGTCAAGCTGAAGAAAGAGTCCTATCAGGTCTTTTTGGCCTGTGGGACTCCGGAGGCAGCTGATAGGTACCGGCAGTCCAAGCGGAATGCGGCTCGGGTGGTCGCAGAGGCAAAAACCCGGGCATGGGAGGAGTTCGGTGAGACCATGGAACAAGACTTCCGTACGGCTTCGAGGAGATTCTGGTCCACCATCCGGCGCCTCAGGAGGGGAAAGCAGTGCACTACCAACACTGTTTACAGTGGGGAGGGTGTGCTGCTGACCTCGACTCGGGACGTTGTGAATCGGTGGGCCGAGTACTTCGAAGACCTCCTCAATCCCACCGGCACGTCTTCCAGGATGGAAGCAGAGTCTGGGGATTTTGGGTTGGGCTCTCCAATCTCTGGAGCTGAGGTCACTGAGGTGGTCAAAAAACTCCTCGGTGGCAAGGCTCCGGGGGTGGATGAGATCCGCCCGGATTTCCTTAAGGCTCTGGATGCTGTGGGGCTGTGTTGGTTGACGCGGCTCTGCAATATCGCGTGGACATTGGGGGCAGTTCCACTGGATTGGCAGACCGGGGTGGTGGTCCCCCTATTTAAAAAGGGGGACCGCAGGGTGTGTTCCAACTACAGGGGGATCACACTCCTGAGCCTCCCTGGTAAGGTCTATTCAGGGGTTCTGGAGAGGAGGGTCCGTCGGATAGTCGAACCTCGGATTCAGGAGGAGCAATGTGGTTGTCGTCCTGGCCGTGGAACACTGGACCAACTCTATACCCTTGGGGGGGTCCTGGAGGGTGCGTGGGAGTTCGCCCAACCAATCTACATGTGTTTTGTGGATTTGGAGAAGGAGTTCGACCGCGTCCCTCGGGGGGCCCTGTGGGGGGTACTCTGGGAGTATGGGGTACCAGGCCCCTTGATACGGGCTGTTAGGTCCCTGTACGACCAGTGTCAGAGCTTGGTCCGCATTGCCGGCAGTAAGTCGGGCTCGTTTCCGGTGAGAGTTGGACTCCGCCAAGGCTGCCCTTTGTCACCGATTCTGTTCATAACTTTTATGGACAGAATTTCTAGGTGCAGCCAAGGTGGTGAGGGGATCCGTTTTGGTGGCCTAAGGATCAGGTCTCTGCTTTTTGCAGATGATGTGGTCCTGTTGGCTTCGTCAGAACGTGATCTCCGGCTTTCGCTGGAGCAGTTCGCAGCCGGGTGTGAAGCAGCTGGGATGAGAATCAGCTCCTCTAAATCCGAGACCATGGTCTTGAGTCGGAAAAGGGTAGAATGCCTTCTCCAGGTCAGGGACGAGGTCCTGCCCCAAGTGGAGGAGTTTAAGTATCTCGGGGTCTTGTTCACGAGTGAGGGAAGGGTGGAGCGTGAGATCGACAGGCGGATTGGTGCTGCATCTGCAGTGATGGGGGCGTTGTACCGGTCTGTCGTGGTGAAGAGAGAGCTGAGTCGAAAGGCGAAGCTCTCAATTTACCGGTCGATCTACGTTCCTACCCTCACCTATGGTCACGAGCTTTGGGTAGTGACCGAAAGAACGAGATCGCGGATACAAGCGGCCGAAATGAGTTTTCTTCGGAGGGTGGCTGGGCTCTCCCTTAGAGATAGGGTGAGGAGCTCGGTCATCCGGGAGGGGCTCGGAGTAGACCCGCTGCTCCTCCACATTGAGAGGAGCCAGTTGAGGTGGCTCGGGCATCTGATTAGGATGCCTCCTGGACGCCTCCCTGGTGAGGTTTTCCGGGCACGTCCAACCGGGAGGAGACCCAAAGGAAGACCCAGGACACGCTGGAGAGATTATGTCTCTCGGCTGGCCTGGGAACGCCTTGGGATTCCCCTGGAGGAGCTGGCCCAAGTGGCTGGGGAGAGGGAGGTCTGGGCTTCCCTCCTTAAGCTGTTGCCCCCGCGACCCGACTCCGGATAAGCGGGAGAAAATGGATGGATGGATGGATGGATTTCTCATAGCTTAATACAATTATTGGTCAAAACCATGTTTATAATGGCAGCCGCTTGTGCACAAGTGAACATAGGGCCCCTCCCACCTTGGTGTCCTCGACTGTATGTATTAATATATATATATATAAATGTCACAGTAAACCATACAGGTGATAAGTACAGCAAGCTTCAGTTTCAATGTACTGTGTGTGCTTACCTGTATTCTTGGTGAAATGTCCAAATTACTGATGCAACAGTATTTATGCTGAGATTTGGTTGAACTCTTTGTCCAGCTTCCATCAGTGTAAGTCTATGGTTGATAGCATGGTCAATAAGTGTTGCACGGATTTCTTGAGTCAAATTTGGTCCTGGTCTGTGTCATGATCTGAGGTGAGTGGCATCCTCTAATGGCTTGTGAATGCTTAATTGCAGGTGGGCGGTGCTGAGGAGTGGGCAGCTGCAGCTGATCTGACATCAACCGGCAGGAGTGAGGCACAAACAACTCGCTGCATGATTACTCACCTTGGGTACACAGCTAAACCTGAGTAGCGCTTGCCATTTCCTGAGTATCTAATTACCAGTTTCTTGTGGTTCCGTTGAGCCTTCGACAATAATAATCCCTGTCTCTCACCTTGCCTCCAGGAAACCAGCTACATTGTTTACCTGTTCCACCATAACAACCTTGGAACCCACCTCTAGACCACGCCTCACTCCTCCAACCCAACCAACCCGCTCTCCGCCGCTCGCCTGCTTCCCTCCTGGATCCAAACTCTTGAGTTCCCCCAAGTCCTCCTCCTGGGAAACCCTCCCAAGCAATTCACTCCCAAGTCCCACTAGGAGATCCTCACAAGCCTGGCCAACACTCTTAGACCTGACTCCTCCTCCCTCCCAAGCTCACTCCTCTCAACGAAACTGTAAGATCAGTTTTACTGTCTCCAGCTCTCACTTTCTGGCCAGCATCTAATTTGTGTCTGCTTTTAGACGTTCCCTACAGACCTGTGGTATGCTGCTACAATCACCTACCTTTTGACAGTGCTCCCTTGGTTAAATAAACACTTTTGTTATATTTTTAATTACCTTCGTGTCTCGCCTCCTGATTCTGTATGTCCTGGGTCAGGAAATGATCCCAAAACATGACAGAATCATCCAGCCAGCAACCTGGTCCACTTGGTTCAATGCTGTGACAATCTTGTGCAATCTGTCCAGAAATGCAAGTATTAGATCAGTACAGGGTCAGTTCCTCCCACAATTTCTGAGACACTCGCCACACATGATAAAATGCTCCACACCTTAAAGGTATTGGGTACTGTGGAACAGCCTTCCTGTGGATCTAAGAACCACACAAAACATAGAACACTTCAAAGCACTACTTAAAACTTACTTGTTTGAGCTGGCTTTTAATGCAGGTTGACTTGAGTAGGCAACTTCTGTTTTAATTGATTTGCGTTTTATCTTTACTTTTTACCATTAAATGCATTGTTTTATAAATTTTAACCTTGATTTTACTGCAATTTCTTCTTGATTGTGTTTATTTTTTAATCTATTTATTATTTTACTCTTGTTAAGCACTTTGGGGTTGCCTGTGTGACTGTACATGTGCTATAGAAATAAACCTGACCTTATTGTGGATGTTCTTTACTTCCGGGTGGATCATCTAAACCATTGGTCCGCATAACTGTCAATCATTCTGGTGAAGCTAACGCAAGGCCATCGTACGTGCTCGCTCCAGGGTTAGTTTTCACTTGCTGCGCATGCACACTGTGCAGAGCGATATCTTTCATCCATTCATTCTACCTCTCTGTTCTCACCAGGTTCTTTTGAAAATGGCTGAGAGTCACAAGAGAAAAAGTGTCTTTGAAGTCTATGATAAGAAGAGAAAGGCCTCCAAAGTGAGAAATAAGACCAGAGTGTTTTGGAAGACTGTTTTCAATGATGGTGTGCGCTGAAAGACAGGGTTGGGCTCCCCACATTTGCCGCTGTCGCCGGTTTTCTGCTAGGCAGGTAAGCTAAAGTTCAGGCAAGCTATTTGGAGAAATGCATTTCAGATAACTGCTAGAAGACGTTATCTACAACTATATTCTAACTTTCCAGTTTTGCACATGCACATTTTTCAAAACGTGGAGAGGGCGGTTCTTTCCTGAAATTCAGAAACATCGTATGCATTACTTTTAATGGAGCACCTGGTGAACACTAATCAGAGACTGTATCACAGTTAGATGCTCTCGTAAGACAAATCCATGAGAGGGTTTCACCCCCAGAACCTTCAAACCCAAACCCTGTACTTCTACCCGGACCCGAGACGGTAACACCCACTCTTCCGGGTCACCTCCTCCAAAAACGTTTGCAGGTGAGACTATAAACTGTTGTGGATTCCTGTTACAGTGTAACCTTGCCTTTGAGCAGTCGCCAGACTCCTTTCCCTCTGATGCATCCAAGATTTCCTACATCGTAGGATCACTCAGATGAAAGGCTTTGAGCTGGTCAGAAGCCAGGAGCCGCAACCCAGACTTTTTAAAAGGTACCCTGTCTTCATTTCTGGTGGAATTTAAGTTAATGTATGGCTGTTCTGAGATGCCAACAGATACGTCAAAAAGACTGGTTTGGTTTTACAACAGGGCTGACTTTCGGTTGCTGAGTTTTCCTTAGAGTTCCGTACCATTGTGGCCACCTCTGCATGGAATGAGGATTCCCTCATGGGGGCGTTTACACAAGCTTTCAATGAGCGGGTCAAAGACCAGCTGGCACTGTGCCCGGAACCAACAACACTTGAGGATCTCATCAACATTGCCATCAAGATAGACAAAGGTACCCACCACGCTACACCACTCTCACCACCTCTTGCTCTCCGAGTCTCCCCACAGGTCACGCCCACCAGTGCGCCGGACGAACCCATGCAGATTGGTCAGGCCTGATTCTCTCCTGAACTAAGACAATGCTGCATGAGGTCAGGCCTTTGTATTTACTGTGGGTAGCCAGGTCAGTATGTTTCCAAGTGTCCCTTACATTTAAAAGGACCAACCCACTAATAACACAAAGAGTCCTGCTGGGTGGATTTGCTGAGAATAAAACCTCTTGGTGTTCCATCCCATGTCATCTCCCACAATACCCAGATGGTTAACGAGCAAACAGAACCTCCTCGACACAACCATCATCTCCCGACCCTATATTCCCACCATTCAACTCTCAATGCCCCTTGTGGTTTCCTCCATAGATGGCAACACCCCATCACCCACAAAATGGTCCCTGTAAACTTCTGAGTCTTGGTCACGCATGGTTGGTGACCCATAGGCCTGGGCGATATGGACCAAAACTTATATTGATATTTTTTAGCTGAATTCCGATATACTTCTGGAGAACTGCATCTAAGTAAAGGAAATGTGAGTTTCATGTTCCACCAGTAAAGTTTCTTGGTTTTATCCTCGAGAGCGGGCGACTAAAGTCAGACCCGGAAAATCAATCAGTAAACAACAATTGCTGACGATGTGTTTTCGGCCCAGCTCAGTACGCTTGAAACCACATCGAAACAAATCCTGAAAAGTCGACAGGAAAGGTGGACCCGCCACTGATGTCCAACAGGACCGAATCGATTCGAGTTAGGCTGAGCTGGCGTGATGGGAAACCACTATAGGCGACTGCTTCTTGCTACATCTTGTCAGTTATATAACACCCAAGCTTGAGCTTGAAGCTTTGACAGAATCTGACTTGTGAGGTTTGACTGAATCAAATCAAACCTCATCATCTTGAGTAAAAATATTATTAACAAAACAGCATGCTTGGAGCTAATCTGTGTGTTTATTCTTCAGGAGGTGGACTGATTCCCAGAGGCATTTTGTTTGGAAACAGATGCAGAGCAAGAAAGTTCTGTCGGGCTGCTTGAAGAACGTAGCAATCGGCGATTCACGGACAGACAAGGCCCGGCGTGAGCTGGGGAGTCCGATGTGTGGATCTCAGGGAGCAGTGGTGGAATTGGAGCGTAATTACTAATCAGTTAGTCAAAGAAGTAAAGCCTAATTTATACTTCTCCGTCTGCGTCACTACGCCATATTGCGTCAGTGCAAGAGCTCTCCGAGAGGCCCACAGAGAGTGACGGAGGCATGCCCTCTTTTTTAACTGTCCGTCGAGAGTGACGGAAAGTGCAAGCTTGTGATTGGTCAGGATGCCGCTTCCATTAAATACGTCAACAGCACCACCATTGCCGCCTCAAAAAATAAAGAGAACTGAAGATATTTAGCGGCAGACACGTAGCAGATTGAAGAACGCCTCGTGGAAAAAGTCCGAAAATATGAAAGTTTATTCATCCGTGACTGAAGGAGCACAAAGCTAAGCAGCAAATGTTTTATTCGTTGACGGAAATGACGGGAAACGTGGGTTTAGAGGTGTTTGCTGCAGAAGAGGTGGAGGAGAATGAGGGACAAGTTTGTCCATGTTAAAAAGTCTCTAAAATACATTAAAACAATGTAAACACTGTAGTAAATACACTATTGTGGACCAGATACGTGACTGTAATGGTGGCAGGATACCCCAGAAAAGCGCTACGCCCTCTGTTGACCTGGCGGGGAATTGCTTTGCAATGCTCCCCAGGTGAAGGAGAAGTCTGAAGGGAAAACACCTCCGTCAAAGCGTGTGCATGACTCCACAGTCGAGCTGACAGAGAAGTATAAATTAGGCTTAACTGAGTTAGTTAGTGATTCACAAGATTATAAAAGTAACTAATTACCAGGAAAAATAACTATTTTGTTACTTTTTTCAAAAAAATATACAAGAAAAATGGAATCCACATTTAATAGAACTTACTTAATTTACTATAAATTACTACAGTACTAAAATATAAATGACTAAATAGATTTGAACATAATAAAACATAAACTACCGGTCAAACGTTTTAGAACGCCCCAATTTTGGAAATGATGCAGTTTAATGTCACATTGCACTCTGAAATGAAACCATAGTACAAATAAGCAATTGGAGTTAAAAAAGAAATCATGGAATCAATTTCTAGACCAAAATGTATTCTAAACGTTTGACTCATCAAAGTAGCCACCTTTGGCAGATATAACAGCTGAACATACTCGTGGCATTCTTTCTACAATAGAAATCAAATCTTCTTCAGAAAGTTCTTCCCATATCTGTGGCAGAAGTTCCCATAAATGTGTGGCACTTGTAGGTTACTTTGCTTTCACTCTTCTGTCCAGTTCATCCCAAACCAGCTCCATGGGATTTAAGTCTGGAGACTGTGCGGGCCACTCCATGTTTTCAAGCTGACCATCTTGTTCTTTTTTCCTGAGGTAGTTCTGGCATAGCTTGGACTTATGTTTTGGGTCATTATCTTGCTGTAGGAGGAACCCCTGACCAACTAGGCGCATACCAGAGGGTACTGCATGGTGCTGGAGAATGCTGTGGTAGCCGTTTTGGTTCAGGGTGCCTCTCACTCTGTACAAGTCACCGACCCTGGATTCAGCAAAACAGCCCCAGACCATCACACTTCCTCCTCCATGTTTGACAGTTGATGCCACACACTGTGGAACCATCCTTTCACCTACTCCACGGCGTACAAAGATCCTGCGTGATGAACCGAAGATTTTAAATTTGGATTCATCAGTCCATAACACCTTCTTCCAGTCTTCAGTAGTCCAATGGCTTTGTACCATTTCAAGCTATTCATTGGACTTGAATGACTTAAACTGCAATAAATAACTGGAAAAATTGGGGCGTTCTAAAACTTTTGACCGGTAATGTATGTCAAATTGTTTATAATAAAATTGAATCATTGAAATAAATGGGTTCCTAACAGGAGGAACTACAAACAGGAAATATTAGACTAATCTAAAATAATCAAAAGTCACTGTGTGATATGAAACAAGACCCCAATTAACTAAAATTTATAATTGCAAGTTGGAGTTTGTGCTTATGCAACAAACTGCAGCTCAGACTACCCACCCTTTGTGGAGTCCCTGGAGGGGGTACTGGAAACCGCTCCTTCGGGTGACTCCCTCGTTCTGCTGGGGGACTTCAATGCTCACGTGGGCAACGACAGTGAGACCTGGAGAGGTGTGGTTGGGAGGAACGGCCCTCCTGATCTGAACCCGAGTGGTGTTTTGTTATTAGACTTCTGTGCTCATCATGGATTGTCCATAACGAACACCATGTTCAAGCATAAAGGTGTCCATATGTGCTCTTGGCACCAGGATACCTTAGGCCGCAGGTCGATGATCGATTTTGTTGTTGTTTCATCTGATCTGCGGCCGCATGTCTTGGACACTCGGGTGAAGAGAGGGGCGGAGCTGGGTTATTATCATAAATAAAAACTAACGAAATACCGAAAACTAGGACTTAAAAAAATTTTCGTTAACTGAAATAAAAATAAAAACGAATTTTTGAAAAAAAACTGAAACTAACTGAAACTGTAATTAGCGTTAACAAAACTAACTAAAACTAATGGAATTTATATAGAAAATTAGCTTAGTTTTTGTGTTTATGTCTTATTCTAATGTCCGGTAGGTTTTTTTTGTGTGCGCGTGCCACAACAGACGGCTTGTCAGTCAACATTGAGCGTCATGTCGGCAAGAGTTGGGAGGAAGTGACAGGCAGTGTTGTACAGGAATGTGTTCATTAAACGATCGTTTGTGAACTCGTTTGTTTTTTTTGGTGAACGTGAACTGAACTCGCTCGTATTTTAAAGTAGCTAAAACATCCTGTAAACTTTATACAAAGTAGCCTTTTAACGTTTTCATTCGTTTGTTGGTACAAGGGTTTGTCGTTGAAAAATAAGAACAAACTGCAAAATATTGTCAAAATCTGCTCCAAAATCATTGGAGTCAAACAAAGAGACCTTCAGTCTCTATGGGAGGAGCAGGCGCTAAAGAAGGCTAAATGTGTTTTGGGTCAGCCTCACCACGCTCTACACTCTGAGTTTTCGCTCATGCCATCAGGGCGTCGTTTTTATGTTCCCTCTCGGAAAACAAATCGTTTTTCCAACTCTTTTATACCTTCTGTTATTGACATGTTAAACTTTGAAGGACGTGTGATTAAGAAACTTGGACCCTGGGTGTGAGCCCATTGCGATGGTTAATTACCACTAGAGATTCTACGCCTAAAGTAATGTTGGTGCTGACACACATTGCTTGACTGATTGTTTGATTGATTGCTTGTTTGTTTGTTTTGTATAATGCTGTTATGGTATGCTACAAATTAATTGCCCTTTGGGACCAATAAAGTTTTCTGAATCTGAATCTGAATCTGAAGTAGACCCTACAATTTTGGCCGCCATAGGGAATAGCGTTCGGTGTGGCATCTACTCTTCAATGTCTATGCTGTGGAGGCCGGACCTCATGGTGCGTTCAATTTACCTCGGAGAACATACAACTGCACATAACATTGATTTTAGATGCACCCTTACAAGTTTATCTTGTGAAATAAACACGTTTCCACCACAGCTACTGTTGTTATTACAAGAAGCTGCTATGTTGAACCTTGGATTAAAAAGCATTCTCTGACTTAGGGGGGTGTTCCAGTTCATTATTTCTACTCGGAAGTTAGAATTTCCGAGATTTTTTTGTTACTCTGCCATATCTTTGATACTTACCTGGAATGTTTGGTAGCTCACCTGTTCTAACTGAATACATTTTTGAAAAAACTATGATGATTTTCTGGGATTTTGTTTCACACAACAATTATCTATGTTTTTATTCATTCTTGTCCCTGATATGTAACTAATATTACAAAAAAAGACTAAAACTATAACTGAAACTAATAAAAACTAAACTAAATCTAAGCGTTTTCAAAAAATAAAAACTAAACTAAAACTAAAAAACAAGTTGTAAAAACATATTAAAACTAAATAGAATTAAATTTGATGTAAAAACTAAATGAAAATAAAAAATGCAAAACTATTAAAACCTTGGGACGGAGCTGTCAACTGACCACAACCTGGTGGTGAGTTGGCTTCAATGGTGGGGGAAAATGCCGGTCAGACCTGGCAGACCCAAACATGTTGTGAGGGTCTGCTGGGAACGTCTGGCAGAGTCTCCTGTTAGAAGGAGCTTCAATTCCTACCTCAGACAGAACTTCGAACACGTCCCGGGGGAGGCGGGGGACATTGAGTCCAAATGGGCCATGTTCCGTGACTCCATTGTCGAGGCGGCTGACCGCAGCTGTGGCCGCAGGGTGGTCGGTGCCTGTCGTGGCGGCAATCCCCACACCCGCTGGTGGACACCGGCAGTTAGGGATGCTGTCAAGTTGAAGAAAGAGTCCTATCAGATCTTTTTGGCCTGTGGGACTCCAGAGGCAGCTGATAGGTACTGGCAGTCCAAGCGGAATTCGGCTCAGGTGGTTACGGTGGAAAAAACTCGGGCATGGGAGGAGTTCGGTGAGACCATGGAACAAGACTTCTGTACAGCTTCGAGGAGATTCTGGTCCACCATCCGGCACCTCAGGAGGGGAAAGCATTGCACTACCAACACTGTTTACAGTGGGGAGGGTGTGCTGCTGACCTCGACTCGGGATGTGGATCAGTGGGGGGAGTACTTCGAAGACCTCCTCAATCCCACCGGCACGTCTTCCAGTGTGGAAGCAGAGTCTGGTCACTGAGGTGGTCAAAAAAACTCCTTGGTGGCAAGGCTGCAGGGGTGGATGAGATCCGCCTGGATTTCCTTAAAGCCCCAGTGTGTAATATTTTTACCTGTTTACTAACAAATTCTGTGCATCCAGTGCACAAACTTGTCCTTTTTCATTAATATTTCTCACCAACATCAATTGTAAATATTCCTCTCAGCTTCAAATTTTACATTTTTAATACATAAATTGTGGTCGACGCGCCATGGTCATCCTCCATCTTGAAATACGGTAGCTATTTAGGGACATATGAGCTCAACGTTATGCGTTTGCACTATGACTGTAACCTGAAAGAAACAGCAGAGGGCAGCAGTGCGCCGTGGAAGCATGGCGTCTGACAATGCAACTAAGAAGAGACGAGACTAGCTACTACACCGTTGCTGTACTTTGTTAGTTTGAATAACAAACAATGAAATCAAAAGACACGTCAAATATGTCAGGTCTTATTGATTTCCAACACTCAGCAGCTGCATATGATGAGAACCCCGCCCGCAACAGCTAGACACCAGCCTCCAAGTGTTGTTCCTGACTCACCTCAAGCTGATCATTTCTTTTCTTCATAATAAAGCTCCCAATCCAGTCCCAAAGTATCAGTTCCAAAGTCCTTCTTCAAGAAAGTTCCTTCTATTAAAGTCTCCTCTCTTACCGCAGCCTGCCGTGTCTCTCCCAACACGCTTCAGCGGTGGTCCGCTAGCCGGTTGCTATGTTAGCATTAGTTACATTATTTCCACAGCGTGTCCCCGGCTCCAGCCAAACCTCATCGGCTATCCGATCGCTAAACAGCCAGTGGTTGACTTTAGCTCCATCTCGATCTTCACTGCGGCGCACACAGTGTGCCACAATCAGCTCATGGCTAACCGGCAGAAGCTTGTTTACTCCGCTCATGGACGAAATTTTGATTTCAGATGTGGGGGGGACACAGCAGGCTTGTGTGCATCTGGGGTAGGGGGTGTTATATAAAGTTACAGACCCCTTGACGCGTCACGTGCCCAAGCTCCCGCCCCCCAGCTTTTGACTTGGGGGCAAGAAGACGGTACAGCCCCACTGAGCACCATTGTTATTATCTGTCTGTCCCTAGACCAGACCTAAGGTGGGTCAGATGCAATAAAGTTCTGAAATCTGCATATTTTTAACTGTCACAAATCAAATAAAGGTTTAACCAACCACAAACTGTTCTTTATGACTCTGCTATCAGTCTAATATAATCTAGTTAAGCTCTGAATAATCTAAGTATTGTAGTTTTTAGCAGAGCCAGTTCTAATGTGGTCTACAGGTGAAACTGAAAAATGAGAATCTGGTGTAAAAGTCCACTTATTTCAGTAATCCAGCTCAGACTGAGAGACCATCTAAAGGCTCAGGAACCCTCTGCAGGTGTTCTGGATTCATCAGCTGATTAGAGTGTGACACTTTGAGTCTAGAATATTGAACCTTTGCACTATATTTGAATTTAGATTCTGAATGTGGGGTTTTCATCAGCTGTAGCCATAATCATCACAATTATAACAAATAAAGGCTGAAATATCTGGCTTGAGTCTGTCTCATAGGTTAGTTTCACCTTTTAGGTTGAATTACTGCCACTCAGGTGTTCTTGTGCCTTTGATGTGCCTCAAGCTTCACTCAGCAGAAGCAGCTGGGTTAGGGTTAAGTTCAGACTTCAGCATCGGCCCTGTTATGACCAGAAATCTATCAGACAAGCAGATTAAGATTTGTTTTGCTCTCAATGGGAAATGATCAAATGTAAATATGACTACAACTAATTATAGGATACTATTGGACTGAAAGGCTGTGAACCAGAGACAACAGGACAGAAGTGAAGGTTTGTGCATTTAACAAAACATTTAATAAATAATCAGAGCTGCTGTGAAATATTCTCCAGTCGACATCCAGACAGAATCATCGTCTCTTCTGTCTCCTGATCAGCAGGAGCTGGGATGTTTATGCTCACAAAGTTTTTTTTTTTTATCAACATTCCCACTTTCAAGTGCAGCTCACTCCTCCTCTTGTTCTGACTTTTTTTCTTGTGCTTATTCTCATCCGTTTGGATGCATCTCCACCTCCATGTTTCCACCTGCCTGTCGGCGCATCTGACCACTGGTTGTTCAGATGCTGCTGCTGTCAATCATTGCGGGAGCGTGCACGGTGTCGGATACCTCGTCTCTTTGTTCTCTCCTGCCTGGGCTAACGGTAGCTGACGGTGCTGTGTGTGCGGCGCGCAACAGCGATGCGCCTTTTGCGCGTTTGGAGAGAATGAGTACTCGTGCGCAAAACGAGGCCCCTCATGGAGCGCGTGTTCTGCATATATCGGGAGGGGCCCACTTAAAGCTCTGGATTTGCTCAAATAAGATGTTTGAGCTCAACGAGGTTGTAGTTCTCTTGTGGTACAAGCAGAGCGCGCTGGGAGTGCAGCTTGTAATGAGCGCGCGCGATTTTTTCAGTTCGGAGGCGCGGAGCAGCTGGAGAAACGTATCAATGATGGAACGTACGAGAATCTTTGACGTAACACCGGTGCGCAGAGGTGCGGGTTTCAGTGATCAACAGGAAAGTGAGGAGGAGAGGGGGAACAGCGAGCGAAACACGGAGGGACCAGACTGTTAGTAAAGTTTTGAGCAAAACTGCTGGAAAAGTGTGGCTGTTAAAAGACCCACATCCCCCACGGGTGCGACGCCCATGTGCTCAACCAAATCCATTTAATGGAGCGTCATATTGTTTTTGGACGGAAAAAAGTGCAGGGGACCAAAACTGCCTTTTGAAAAAGTGGGGGGGACATGTCCCACCCGTCCCCCCCCCAAATTACGTACGTTGGATGTTGTGGGGCTGTGTTGGTTGACGCGACTCTGCAATATCGCATGGACATCGGGGGCAGTTCCACTGGATTGGCAGACCGAGGTGGTGGTCCCCCTATATAAAAAGGGGGACTGCAGGGTGTGTTCCAACTACAGGGGATCACACTCCTGAGCCTCCCTGGTAAGGTCTATTCAGGGGTTCTGTCGGTTACTCGAACCTCGGATTCAGGAGGAGCGGTGCGGTTTTCGTTCTGGCCGTGGAACACTGGACCAGCTCTATACTAGGGATGTTCCGATCACATATTTTTGCTCCCGATCCGAGTCATTTGATTTTGAGTATCTGCCAATACCGAGTCCCGATCCGATACTT
The DNA here is from genome assembly GCA_006937985.1 of Aphyosemion australe. Classification (NCBI taxonomy): domain Eukaryota; kingdom Metazoa; phylum Chordata; class Actinopteri; order Cyprinodontiformes; family Nothobranchiidae; genus Aphyosemion; species Aphyosemion australe. The sequence goes on along the minus strand of SSNS01000400.1, from coordinate 302,612 downwards.
CAACAAAACATTAAAATAAGAAGAAAAAAAGGGAAAACACGTCCAAATTTTCCTTAAATTTTTTATTGTTATTTGGGTATGTCATTCTTTCTGTATTTATGTAATTTATTTAGTTTATCTGCCAAAAACATCACTTGTTTAGGAAGTACATTGTTAAAAAATGTGTTAATATTATGAATAGATTTAAAAGTAGCTGAGATGCTCGTATTTCAAATTGTTTACATCCTCATATGTGGCTGTTGAGTGATGCGTGTTTCCGTGACCGGGAGGCACGTATGTTCCTGGAGGGTGCGTGGGAGTTCGCCCAACCAATCAACATCTGCTTTGTGGATTTGGAGAAGGCGTTTGACCGCGTCCCTCGGGGGGCCCTGTGGGGGGTACTCTGGGAGTATGGGGTACCAGGCCCCTTGATACGGGCTGTTAGGTCCCTGGACGACCAGTGTCAGAGCTTGGTCCACATTGCCGGCAGTAAGTCAGGCTCGTTTCCGGTGAGAGTTGGACTCCGCCAAGGCTGCCCTTTGTCACCAATTCTGTTCATAACTTTTATGGACAGGATTTCTAGGCACAGCCAAGGTGGTGAGGGGATCCGTTTTGGTGGCCTAAAGCCTGCCGCACACGAGAGCCAACAGCTGAGCTACCGGTCATTCGAGGCCGTTTGCTCAGCAGATTACTCGCTGTGTGCGCCTAATTTTCACTGAGTTTTCTACCTCACGAGACGCTGAGGTGAAAATCAAACCGGTTTGATACTTTCCGCCCCACGGGGGGCAGAAACTCACCGTGTGCGCACTACGTGAGCTGTTGGCTGAGCCGAAATGTTCCAAGTGACCGGGAACGCGGCGTTGTTCTGGAAAGTAAGAGATTAACTTACTTGTGAGTAGGCGGCAAGCCTGATGAGTCGGGACGCTCCGGTAGAAACAGGAGATGCTCCGGAGGAGAGCCGGTAGGCTCGAGTAAGCTGAGAGTGGTGAGGCTCGAAGAAGAGCTGGGTAGCTCGAAACTCTGACATGAAGAATCGTTGACTGAGTGGCGAGGTGGCGTGTACTTCCAGCTTTTATGGATGACGTGGATGTGCGGGGCATGATGGGAGATGGAGTCAGGGCTTGGATGTGACACAAGGTCCTGCCCCAAGTGGAGGAGTTCAAGTATCTTGGAGTCTTGTTCACGAGTGAGGGAAGGGTGGAGCGAGAGATCGATAGGTGGATTGGTGCTGAGTCTGCAGTGATGGGGGCGTTGTACCGGTCTGTCGTGGTAAAGAGAGAGCTGAGCCGGAAGGCAAAGCTCTTGATTTACCGGTCAATCTACGTTCCTACCCTCACCTATGGTCACAAGCTTTGGGTAGTGACCGAAAGAATGAGATCACAGATACAAGCGGCCGAAATTAGTTTTCTCCACAGGGTGTCTGGGCTCTCCCTTAGAGATAGGGTGAGAAGCTCGGTCATCCAGAGTAGATCTGCTGCTCCTTCACATCGAGAGGAGCCAGTTGAGGTGGCTCGGGCATCTGATTAGGACGCCTCCTGGACGCCTCCCTGGTGAGGTTTTCTGGGCACGTCCAACCGGGAGGAGACCCAAAGGAAGACCCAGGACACGCTGGAGGGATTATGTCTCTCGGCTGGTCAGGGAACGCCTTGGGATCCCCCCGGAAGAGCTGGCCCAAGTGGCTGGGGAGAGGGAAGTCTGGGCCTCCCTCCTTAAGCTCCGGCCCCCGTGACTCGACTCTGGATAAGCGGAAGAAAATGGATGGATGGATGGATTACTGAAAAAACTAACTTCTGTTAGTAACACGACGACGACGTGGCATAGGAGTTAAGTGGACGCCCCGCAATCGGAAGGTCGCGGGTTCGCGTCCCACTCGGTCTGTCGCTGTCGTTGTGTTCTTGGGCAAGACACTTAACCCGAATTGCCTCTGTTGGTGGTGGTCAGAGGGGCCGATGGCGCAACAATGCAGCCTCGCTTCTGTCAGACCGCCCCAGGGTGGCTGTGGCTACTCAGTAGCTTACCATCATCAGCAGTGTGTGAATGTGTGAGTGCATGCAGCGTCTTTGAGTGTCCTAACAAGGCGCTATATAAGTTCGATGAATTATTAATTATTATTATTATTATTATTAACACTGTTATTCCCATCACTGTTAGGGAGTAACTTGGAGGCTGGTGTCTAGCTAATAGCAGGCAGGGAGCTCCACATACGTGGCTGCCAAGAGTTGGATGAGATGAGGTCCTGACAAGTTCAGCATGTCTTTCAATTCCATTGTTTGTTATTCAAACTAACCGAGTACAGCAGTTTCTCTTCTTGGTTGGTTTGGCAGACTGCATGCTTCCAGGGTGCACTGCTGCCCTCTGTTGTTTCTGTCAAAGCGCAAATGGAAAACGCTGCGCATTATAACTTGACTATGACTATGGAGCATCGGCCACAATGAGTGTATAAAAATGTAAAATTTCAAGCTAAGAGGAATATTTAGAATAGCCTTTGGTGAGAAAAATTAAAGAAAAAGGACAAGTTTCTGAAGAGATACACAGATGTTGATAGTAAAAATATTACACACTGTGGCTTTAAAGAGTAAATGTAAAGATAAAAATTAAGAATTCCTCATGAAGCAGAAATTCTACTGGAAAATCCTCTTGATGATTGGTGATGTGACTTCTGCTAGCCAACACAGAGCCACTTATGTGCCTTTTGGTTTAAAATGATGTAAATGTTTAACCTTGTTTTTGATAACTGGCTGAACTAAAAGGCTCTTCTGTCAGTGCCTGTAACATTTATAGGCCGAACAAGTCCTGGTATCTGATCACTGTCAGGTAGCTCTCAGCATTAGTATGCTTCTCATGGAGATGTGAACAACAAAAAAAACTCCATTTACAACTTTATATTGCGATCATCTTTGCCTCATTTTCTTTTTATTTGGCTCTCAGTGTCCGCAGGGACAAGTCCCTGACCGCTGAACACACAGCTGGCTCAAATAAAAAAAGTGAAAACCTAATTAACTCCTGAGTGGAGATATTATCCAAACAGACAGAAAGAGAAGCTACACTCATTTAAAGCCCCGGCAGCGTGGGTCATGCTCCATGAATTATTCAAGCTGGCCGCCAGTTTGCAGAGCGAGTTTTAAGTGGACAATGACCCTGTGCACACTCATTTAGCCTGCGCCTCGGCTAACAAGGCTAAGTATTCAGTGACTCTCCACTATCCTCCACTAACAAGCTAATGGAATTTCAATCAAGAGAATGCACTGAATGGCTTAAGATAGGCGAGCCTGGCTCTGGCCCTTTACACACACACACACACACACGCGCGCACACACACACACACACGCTCGTATCAATATTCAATTAGATCTGTGGGTTTTTCAGCCGGCCTTGTTAAGTAAGAAGTTGTGTAAAGGGAAAGCTTGCAAAGGCCAAAAGGCTAGTTCCTACCAGGCGTTTAGAGCTTCAATGGAGGTCTGTACCTTTTTCTATAATTACAACCTTGGCTCAGATTAAAAAAAAGCTCTGGAAGAAAAAAAGAGTGGCAAGTCTTAATAGAGAAATAAACAGTTCTTATTTGAATTATGAGAGAAATTCAGGCTGTGGGCTGGTTGAGACTGAGCTGAGCTGTGGTGCTTTTAAAGAACCAATCAGAACCCTGCAGGAACCTTTCTTGTGTTCTGCTGGACTTTAGGCGTCAACATTTCTGTCTTTTCATGCTGGATGAAAAGATCTCTACAGCCGTTGTTCCATGTTGACTGTTTAAACTATTTCATGGTGAATGTGTTGCGTATTTCCACCTTTGGGGTCAGGTGAGAACCATTTAAAACCAGATCAGCTAATTAGGTAGAACTTCAGAACTCAAACAAAACAGCCTTGTTTTTATCACGAACCTAGAAATCCTGTGGAGAACTTTAGGTTGAAGGCTCATTTGTTCATTTTGTAACTGCTTCCTCAGAAGGGTCTCAGGTGTTTAACTCCATCAGTCACCAGGTGAGAGGTGGAGACACCTGGACAGGGATCCAGTCCATCACAGGGACACACAGACACAATCAAGAGTCTCCAGCTACCATGACATGCATGTTTCTGGTCTGTGGGAGAAACTCCATGCATGCATGGGGAGAACATGCTAACTCTGCACAGTAAGGCTGCATCTGGGATTCAAACCTGCAACCTTCTTGCTGTGAGGCAACAGTGCTACCAGCTGTGCCATCATGCAGTTTACAACATTCTCTACTAATCAGAAGGTTCTGGTGAGAGGTTTTCTGTCTGGGAGTCAAGCTGGTTTTGATCCTCCGGCATTTTTCACCACCTGTCTGCTGATTGGACCACGCCGGGTCTACGGGACCTTGTCATCAGACACTGGAGAGGGCGACTAAGTGAAAGAATTGTCTATACCAAATACTCAAACTTACGTTTAGTGAGACGAAATTATTTAAGACAAAATTTGAGCCAGTGGGAAATAGATTTATTTATTTATCTTTTGTGTATGTAAAGATAAAAACACAGAAAAACAAACAAAAAACTATCAATTAGCTTGGATTCTTTGCCCAACTGTTGCAGTGCCTTCATTTCAAAGTTCATTGAATGTCATCTGAAAAATCCTTGTAGCGTTTCATTGGGAGGACGTCAGTTCCATTTTTTGTGCCAAACTAGTTGATGTGTTCAATTGAACATCTAAAAAAAAGTGGGACAAAGGGAGCAGGCTTTATTCCAGTTGGCTATGAGAAACAAAAGCCCACTCAACCTTGTTGATAGAAATTGCACTTGAGAGCAGAGCTGGCGAGGGCTACAGTAAATACTGATTAATTTGAATTCCTAATGAATAGACGCCGAGTCTGAAAGAAGGAAAGGTATTGAAGGAATGTGACATGTATTCTTGATAGAGTTAAAAAACAACAAATGGATGAATAAAGGAGGGTGAAGAGGGGAATAATTAATTAGTTTGGCTGACTGAAGTGTGCATTCAGACTGAAGGGCATGCCGACGAGACGCGTTCACACACACGCTCAAGAAGGACAGGGTATGCTACAAAAGTTAAGCTGAAATCGGAGTCCAAGGTCTATGAGGTCTGTGTAAAAATGCCCCAACAGTCATCCTTCAAACCTTTTTCCAAACAGTTTAATAAAAGATCTTTGCTTCTTTAGCAGCAGAGCAAAAACACCAGCCAGTAAAACAAACGGGGACAAGGTGGTGAAAACTGGTCTCATCCAAGTTTCAGTGTCACAGAGAGGAGGACACGCTCTCCTCTCCTCACAAGTTTCCTTCCTGCGTCTTTATCATTTAATGGAACGACATAAACCCGTTGGTGCGCTCCAACGTCGCCTCACTCATGCTTTCATTCCTCTACAGCTGTGAATGTGTTTGTGTTGTAGAAAGCCTTGACACGGGATCTCTTTGTTTTTGAATGTCTGAGACAAAGAAAACACGCCGCGTCTGCTTCGCCTGTCTCCGCGGCAGAAAGAGGAGAAAGAGACTGATAATGGAGAAACGTTATGCAAATGCTTTTATAAGTCAAGCCGGGCATGTTGTGGTGACACTGTCTATATTTAAAACAGGTCACCTTAACCCCACCCCCACTGCCTCGATGACAGGCAGCTCACATCTGGATGTTGCACAATTGCAATGACACACATGCACGGACACCAACACATGCAAAAAAATCAAAGGCATCACTGGATCCTATTTGCATATTTCCGCTCTCTCTCTCTCTCTCTCTCTCTCTCTCTCTCTCTCTCTCTCTCTCTCTCTCTCTCTCTCTCTCTCTCTCTCTCTCTCTCACACACACACACACACACACACACACCCTGACAATGGTGGTGATATATGTATATATGTAAAACTGGCCAGCCTATTCTCTGCAGGCCAGGACCCAATCATTCCAGAGCGCTGAGCGGAGAGACAAGCAGTCAGCCACTCAGCCCAGCAGCAGAGGTGACAGCAGAGAATACCTGACCTCAGTTCATTCACCCATCCCTCCATCCATCCCTCCCCCCTACTGCTGCTGGCCCCATCACATTCCCTCACTACTCCATATTCAACAACAGCGACTTGCATGCATGCATGCATACGAGCGCTGATTTTATGGGGCCATCGAGTGGCCGTGAAGAATGGCTGCTGCCTATTTACTCCTCCCCGGCCCCTGCAGGCCCTCAGGCACTCCATTTTTAATGGAGACGAGACAGTGCTGACCGCTAGCCTTCCATCCCTCGCCCCAAACCTCTATTTCCATCATTTTCATCACTTCATTTGCCTCTCCCTCTTTCTCCTCCCCTTTCTCTCCTCTCTGTTGTCATGACCCAGATACCAATGAAGAAGAGTGACACTTCTCCCCTGGTCAGAACAGGACCACTCCGATCTTGTTACCATTACCCCACCATATTGGCATCTATCTCTCCTTTTAAATTTCTTATCTCTCTCTTGCTCTCTCTCTCTCTCTCTCCTTCTCTCAACTGTCCATAAAATATGCCTCGGTGTTATCTCTACCCCCACGCAGGAGAATAATGAAAGGCAGTGGCATGACAGATTGGACATAGATGAGATTGCTGCTGTGACTATATGCACGACTTGCCTCGGCCCCGTCTTTGCATCTGAAATGGAAAAAGGGCGGAAGGCGAACGTGTGTAGGTGTAGGAGGCATGGGAGGGGGGAGTACAAGGGGTGACAGTAATCCTGGGTGAGAGAGGCATGGGGTGAGGTAGGGTTTGGTGGAGAAAGTGGAGGCAGACTGTGTGAAGACATTCTGACCCTCTGAATGTAAAATATACATGTTTTATTAGCTTGAGCGTGTGTGTGTGTGTGTGTGTGTGTGTGTGTGTGTGCGTGTGTGTGTGTGTGTGTGTGTGTGTGATGTAGAGTCATCATCAGTGTGAGTGTGTCTATCTGAAGTGACTGGCAGCTGCACGGGGGATGAGATTAGGTAGATTACAGCTGGTGAGCCCGGGCGTGAGCACTGAACACGCTGCCAAGATGGCTGCTGCAGAAGCACAGCGGCATGCTGCCAGCAGGCAACACGTAGGCACCTGTGACTGCTACAGGCGGACATGACGGTGCCAGCATCCACAGCGAGGGGGGGTGGGGGTCAACAGGGCTGCCCAGTCCTGATGGAAGGGGCTTCACGTCTATGGATGGATGGATGCAGTCAGAACAGGGACATGAAATCCTGATCAGTCTGCTCTGTGGACGCGAGTTTAATCAGAAACCTATCAAACCAAATGAACTTTAGGAGAAAATCAGTCTGCATAAAGGATTTCTGTAAATCAGAGGAATGCTCACATTAGAATAAAGGCCAAATGTGCTGGATTCAATTCTAATAAATCCCTTTTGGTGATGCAGCGGGTTGCTAATCCTGATGATGCTGTGGGTCAGAGGGTGCTCCGCTACAGTTACATGATGTTTAGGACATTACTCAACGATCAGGGTTAACCATGGGTCAGCTGACTCAGCATCTAAACTAAAAACAGCTGTTTGGTTCCTGCTTGGTTTGAGGTCAGTCAGCAACTTTCTACTGATTTCCTCTAAGTGTGGCTCCATTACTGGTGGGTGTGACCACGTGTCTGGACTCCGGACCTCATAAGAAGACAAGAGCTGTAGTAAAGTGGTGTCATATAAATGAGCTCAGTTAAATGAATGAACTATAATTCAGTGTGAAGTGTGTTGGGATTAGAAGCCTGTTGATTCAGAAATCTGACCCTCACCATGGTTCCTGCCTTATGGGGAGAAGGTTGAGTCTTCAGCAGTGAACAGCTGGAGCTCGCTGTGGCAAAACCTAGTTTTTTGCTTCCTGCTGGAGGAAACAGATCCTGGAAAACAGCTTTATGGTCTGTTTTGTTCATGTTGTTTAGTAGAAACGGTTAGCTTCTTCCTGTCAAAACGCACATGTTCATCTAAAAGAAACGAAAATGTGGAGGTTTCTGTTCCGAACACTGAGGTGCACAACACAACTCAAACACCCCCCAGGCGGCTGCCTCCAGGAGCTTCGTTTTTGCTGTAGAAAAAGCTGATTTTATTAAAGGTGTGTGTGTGTGTGTGTGTGTGTGTGTGTGTGTGTGTGTGTGTGTGTGTGTGTGTGTGTGTGTGTGTGTGTGTGTGTGTGTGTGTGTGTGTGTGTGTGAGAAGAACTTTGTGAGGTCACCTCTGAACAAAAACCTCGGCTGAAAGTCAGAGCTGCGTCTCGGCTCTGAGGTGAATTTCACGTCCATTTAAGCAGCGACTGAGATGGAGTCATGACTAAATAAATGTTGTACATTTATTTGTCACAAGGTTTGGAGGATGTTTCATATCTGGAATAGAAAAGGTCTTTGGTCATATGACAACTCATTAAATCTGGAACATTTTTCACAATTTACACCAAGTGTTACATTTCAAACTGATCAAATTAATAATATTTTAACTGACAGTAATTAATGAATCAAATAAACGCCATGTTGTCTATAAATCTATATGGACAGACTGGTGAGGAACCACCTTGAAGACACCGTTCTGCAGAGAAAAACACCAGACAAAGAAGAAGATCAATTAAATGAGGAGCTGTTGGCAGCGAGGCCCGAACCGTGTTGCAACTAAGCTGAAAACAGATCTGACATGACCCAGAGTGAAGCAGGTAAACAGGCCCAACCTGCTTTGCCTGGGGTGACCATCTGGCCCGGTCTCATGGCGAACCAGCCTACAGGATGTGCACACACACACACACACACACACACACACACACACACACACACGGTAGTGCACTCCATGTCCCTCCTCGGCTTGCCTCTGTTTTTGTTTTGTCTCTCAAAAGATGACATGCTTTGGCTGCAAGCGACGGGAAGCATCAGGTAAGGGAGCAAGCATAACACACACACACACACACACACACACACACACACACACACACACACACACACACACACACACACACACACACCAATGACATATGGTGAATGGGCAGAGTTGTAGTCCTTAAGTGGTGTTAACTTGACCCAAGGCAAGAAAGAGAGGGGGGGTGGACAACTGATGCAAATTATTGTTACAGAAACCTGCTGGCACGATGCAAGTCCCTGTCTCTGACACACACACACACACACACACACACACAGTAACGTTACTCCTAAAAAACCTTCACATCTCGTTCTGATTTAAAACATCTTCAGAGGTCTGCTTGAAAAAACTCTAATTAAAATTTATTCTGCTGCCATCAGCGACTTGTTCATTATGCAGAAACAAAGTGAGGCTCTCTGACGGAGACAGAAGAAAGGCTCCTGTGCTGCTACGTCTGTGGCCTTTGCCAGGGACAGCATGTATTGTAATGTTTCACACCAGATAAAATATTCACCAAAATGAGGGGAGCAAAGTTCCAGGAGAGGCGGAGGGGGAGGGGGGTGTTAATGAATATGAGTAATCAAATTCACTATCTCCTCCTTTTTTATTGAAAATCCTTTTTTAAGTTAATTAGAACCTATTACTATTCTAATTGTCTGAGTCTTCCACTTCCAGTTCAGCGGCGTCGTTATGGAGCGATTAAAGGAGCGACGGAGGAACCAGAAACGATTCTGTTAGGTTATCAGGTCTGATCTGACAGCAGGCGGGGCGTTCCTCCACATAGAGACTCTGTTGTTTTCTTCTGGGAAACAATCAGACAGTAAAGTTCGTTCTTGGACTCGGAACGTCTGTGGTAGCCTTTAGGTTTGTTATGTTTTCCAGAACATCAGGACTCAGACTAGTTCTGAACTCATTTGTTCTGATTAGTGTGTGTGTGTGTGTGTGTGTGTGTGTGTGTGTGTGTGTGTGTGTGTGTGTGTGTGTGTGTGTGTTACTATTAAATGGACACGGTTAGGTTTACATTACAGAGTCCACATCCCTAGTGCTGGTGTCGCTCTGTGTTAGAGCAAGAACACGCGAGGTTCCTTCTTCAAACCTCCAGCTCAGCATCAGAGACCAAAACAAGCAGCATCCTTAGATGATGCCCCCCCCCCATCCTCCAGCAGAGGACTGGCAGAGTTGTCTTTAGGTAAATATCAGTATCAGACCAGGAGTCACCGTCCACTCCAGATTCACTCTCCTTCATGGTGGTAAAGTCTAGGAGGTCAGCGTGGACTCCAGCTGCAGCTTCGTGCACACTCACAACAGATCGAGGGAGAGGTAGAACTTAAACGCAGAGATGGGGGAGAGAACCATAATCATTTAAGCAATAAATTCTCAGTCTGCTGGAATTACCAGGAACCCGAGCCGCAGCCGCAGCAGCGCACAGAATCTGTAATTATCCTTTGAATTCAATAAAAGTGAGGAAGAACAAAGAGCAAGGAAAAACAGTTTGCTGGTAAGTAAAGACGTTTAGAGAATGGCCACTACACCAGTACAGGATAACACCAAAGATAATAGCTTCATCTTCTTTTTTTTGTACCTGAAGAGCAGCTTCACAGGGGTGCCACGGTGTTGGGAGGCAGAATCGATAACACTATCAAAGGGCAGAATCTCAACCTTAATGAAAGGAAAGAAAATACTGCAGGCTACCGGCTCTGAAAGACCACAAGAGATGTGTGTGTATCAGAGCAGCCCAGACTAAATATGAAATCAATTCATTACACTCTTTATTTCTGTCTCAAACAGTGCTGAGATAACACATTTATCTGCTACCTCCATTATTTTCCTGCTTCTTTAAGTCAGCCTGTGTCTGTCCCCCGTCTCCGTCACCAGTAATGAAAAGAAGCAGTGGACACTTTCCAGTGACGGAAGCGGCATAAATAGATTAAATTGCAGAGGAGATTATAATTTATCATTTCTTTATTAAAAAGTAATGCAGGCGAATTAACTTTGAATTAAATTCTATTTGCATGGCATTACTGGAATCATCTGTGTAAATGGCTTAAAATCCCAAATGGGACATTGTTCCTTCCAACAGCATAATTGTAGAGAAATATATCATTTTTTCCTTTTCTCCAGGAAATTATAAGAGAGCAGGAACTAATCTGAAACTATTGGAACAGTGTGAGAGGTGAGACTTTAATCACTAAATCTACACGGTTCCCTCCACGGCTCAAGAAAAAGAAGGAACGTTGAGTCCTGCAGATGAGATCAGATAAGAAATGGTTTTAGTCTTTCTTTAATGTGAAGAAACAAAAGAAAGTCCTCTTTTCCATAACCGCAGCGGCTGATTCCTACTCCAGGAATCACCACGGAGCAGCGGCGCTGTGGGAATGTCCGCCTGAAACTTCCCGTTAAACGGTTCCTTTGTTCAGAGTGAGGAGCATGAGGAGCTCTGCTCTGGTTACTCTGAGTAGTGACCTGGAAAACTCTTGGTTTTATTTTTACATTCTGATGCTTTTCAATGATGTTAAAAGTCACCTGTGCTTTAAAATATCTTTAGTTGGAAGTTTAAATCCCACTAAACCCACCTGTCAGCTGCACACACTGGCTCATTAGAGCCACGCACAAACACAAATGTGTCGAGCCAGCATTTAAAAACAAATCTCAAACCACTATTCGCCCAGAAAAGGCTGAAATTAGGCGAGGAGGTGGAACCGCGCCGAGCTCCAGAACCCGAGGTTCTACTGGTAGAAATCAGGGCCGCTATTCTGAATGGTTCAGTCCCTGCTGTAGTGCACCTGATTTTAATCAGCAGGTGATTAAAAGGCTACAATATAGTTGGACAACCTGCTGAACCATTAAGTGGGTTGGAGCAGGGAAACAACTAAAACATGCTGAATAGCGGCCCTCGAGGCTCCAAGTTGCCCACCTCTGGTATAAATGATGATCCTGGTGTGTGTGTGTGTGTGTGTGTGTGTGTGCGTGCGTGCGTGCGTGCGTGTGTGTGTGTGTGCATGCGCGTGCGTGCGTGTGTGTGTGTGTGTGTGTGCATGTGTGTGTGTGTGTGTGTGTGTGCATCAAAACATCAACAGCTTCTGAAACTGTTTTATAATTTTGTGAGTGATCCTAAAACGCCGTCATAGATTCAGACACAGGTGCATAAGATCTTTATGAAACTCAGATAGTAACCATGAGACACGTCTAGACTGTGAGGAGATACTCCTTTTTCAGTAAGTACTATATGAGTACTATAGTACATTATTTATTAGAAGTACAGCACTATACAGGAGATACGTTTCTTTACTTCCGTCAGAAACAGGGACAGCTGATGGTTTGTCACCTTTCACCCCGACACGTTGGACAGACAGCAGCGAGGGACTTCAGGCGTGTTTATCCTCAGCTTTACCGTAAAGAAAACTCCTCCTGAGGCAGAGAAACCTCTAAATGTTAGAGACACACAGTGAAGCCATTCATGAGCTCCAAACATGTGTTTGGCTCCAGATGAACCAGGCGTGTTAATAATAGAGTTCTCTCTGCTTTAACACACCTGAGTTTAATCAGCTGGTCCAGGTGTGTTGGAGCAGAGAAACAACTAAAACATGCTGGATAGGAGCCCCTGAGGACCAGGATGGAACACCCCAGGTGCACCAGAGCCCTATTATTACTTTAACATTTGGCCAAAACTATCTTTAAGTAGAGAAACAAAACTATTACACTTTCAGGCTGTTTCTAGTAAAGTAAAAGTAGAACGATTTTGAAGTAACTTGTCCAACCCTGTCGGGCCGTCTACACCAGACGGGCCAGCACACACAGAAACAGGCTCTTTCATTATAATCTGTCTACCAATCAAAACACCATGGCAGTAAAACAAAGGAGCCGACTGGAGACAGAAACTCGTCTCCCACTAACAGTTCAGCGTCAGAACAGAACCTGTTCTGATCCAGACTCACCTGGTTCTCATACCCAGTGCAGCACGCTGTCCGGCTTCATCAACCCTTCCTCTGACACATTTTAATGAAGTGGCTTAAAAGCAGGAGGGGAGTAAGAGAAGAAGAAAGAAAAAGAGAATCCGACATTGATGAGCAATTTGATTGGCACATGACTCATGGGACGTACCAAACGAAGGGAGGCCCATGGGACGGGGGGGATCTGATTAGCTGGGCATGGTGAAAATAGAGTGTACCAGGACTAATTCAACACAGAGTGGAAAGAAATTGAAAAATTGCCCGAGCCTCGTACTCCTCACTGCAGTTTTTATTGAAATTCAATACGTCTCAGCAAACGTCTCCCTGCCTTTGTTTATACAACGGACACACACGCAACGTTCAGCTCATGAAATACACAAATCTGCCATTTCAGATGCACACACACACACACACACACACACACACACACACACACACACTGAAATCTCCTTTCTCTCCAATGGAGTATGTTTTCAGTTCAATCATTACTCTTTGATACTGAGCCATTTTGCTCCTGCTCAAGGCCATGTGCTGAAGATGTTGAGGAAGTGCACACACACACACACACACACACACACACACACACAAGGCGCTCAGACATGCACTGATAGTGATTGGCTGGGATGGCTTTGGTGTTAAGGCGGTGGTGCAATAGTCTGCAGCTGAGTGTCAGAGCAAAGCCCAGCTGTGGTGAGTATTGATATGGCTGGCACAGACAGGGGCGCCCCCAGGCCACAGCAGGCTTCAGCTTTAGTTAAGTGCACTTTAAACTGGCCAGAGCACAGCTAATGCATGACAAGTGACAAGGTTCAGCTCAGTCTACATGCTGCTTTGACTACTGTCAAAGCAGTTGCAGCATCGGTGCTGTTCCAGGTGCTGTTTTCCGTTTTTACTCCCGGTGCACACCGGGGTCCTGGGCGGAGGTTTCCAGGAGTCATATCAATAAGAGTAGAACAATGGTTGCAGTTTGATGCATTCAAACATGCATTTGATGGGATCTGTGCCCCCTGAGAAACACCTGCATGCTGATTTGACGGAGAATAAACATCTACTGGATGTCTTGTTAAAAATCAGAATAAAAATGTGTTCATTAGCTTTGTGTGCTTGGATGGGAGTGGCCCAGAGTCAGGAGGACTTGTGGTGGTTTCAGTGATTCTATCTGACAGTTCAACCCAGAACAATGATCCCAGACACGACAGAATCAAGGTTTCTGTTCTTCTCAGGGTCTCTGATGACCTTCTGACTCACAGTGATGCAGGGGACGGTTCTGTTCTGGTTCTGCTGGACCTGACTGCAGCCTTTGACACTGTTGACCATCACCTGCTGCTGGATAGGCTGAGAGACTGGGTAGGCCTTTCAGGAACTGCTCTGGAGCGGTTCTCCTCTCATCTGTCAGAGCGTTCCTTCTCTGTGGCCATCTCCAAGTTTCGGTCCTCCACCGCCTCCCTCCCCCATGGTGTCCCACAAGGTTCTGTGCTGGGCCCTCTACTGTTCCTCCTCTATCTGCTCCCTCTCCAGCACATGTTGAGCTCTTTTAATGAAACATCCTACCATCTTTACGCAGATGACATCCAACTGTAAATCTCCTTTACACCCCATGAGATGCCTAAGCTGCAGCTGTTGCACACCTGCTTAGACTCTATTAAAGGAAAAGTTCGCTTTTTTAGACATCAAGTTTTATGTGTTCCTTCACCCACCCAGTGCTCTGTAAACTTTGACCCATTTCACACACACCCCCCTGCTCAGAGATTTTCAGGGGAGAAGTGATTCAGAAAGGTAGTTCTGGCTAGTTTCGGGGGCGCTTTATCTGCGCCGTTTAGCCTCACAAAAGGATTAGCCTCTGAAATCATGGCTAATTTACATCTCACAAACAAAGAGAAAAAATTTACAACGTCACATTACAACGGGACTAGTTTTTGTCATTCGTATCCCTGCGCCGCTCTCCGCGGATATTAAACAGCGCTTTGTATGTCAGCTGTTTCACTGCCGAATGCCGAAAACATGTCAGACTCCGTCTCATCTGATGACGAATTTCATTTTAACACTATATCAGATGAAGAAGAAACTTATTTTACTACTAGGATATCTTTATGAGCCAGAGTACACGGATGAAGAATTGCATTTGCTACACAAAACACACACATCAACACAGATTGTTGACAAAGCTACTGCAGTCTATGATCAACCATCGGTGTAAAGATGATTGCATAAATAATGCGCTAAAATGCGAAGATGATTGCATGAATACGGCGGACATAGCGGAATAAATAATTTTTTTAAAACAAAACTTACCCAGATTTCTGGTACGGCCGAACTCTTCAAAAACAGTCTTTCACTTTTCCCGAACTTTTTCCTGATGTAATCATCCTCTTTGAAGTGTGCACTGCACAAACGAAAGGTTTTGACTCGTTCCAGCCGAGTATCCTTGGAGTAGCCGATTGCTAAAAGCCGCTGATGCCTTAGAGAAACATCCTTAGCAGGAAAAGTGTCAAACCGAAAAGGTGATCCTGTAACATCCTTATTGTTACAACCCGGGAACCTGCAGGTATGCACCATGGCTCGATATATTTAAGAAAAACTACTTTTAAGTGAATTTAGAAGTTGTTGTTTCACTCATACAGCCAGGATTAGCAGCCAGACACGAGCCCGTTCTATAGCTGCGGGGAGCGGCGCAGGGATACGAATGACAAAAAATAGTCCCGTTGTAATGTGACGTTGTAAATTTTTTCTCTTTGTTTGTAAGATGCAAATTAGCCATGCTTTCAGAGGCTAATCCTTTTGTGAGGCTAAACAGCGCAGATAAAGGGCCCCCGAAACTAGCCAGAACTACCTTTATGAATCACTTCTCCCCTGAAAATCTTTGAGCAGGGGGGTGTGTGTGAAATGGGTCAAAGTTTACAGCGCACTGAGTGGGTGAAGGAACACATAAAACATAATGTCTAAAAAAGTGAACTTTTCCTTTAAAACCTGGATGGCTGGGAACTTTCTACAGCTGAATGAAGACAAGACTGAGATCCTCATCTGTGCTCCAGACAAGCTGGTTCCCAAAGTCAGAGACTCTCGTGGTCAGCTTGCTTCTCACACCAAACCCTCTGTCAGGAACCGTGGTGTGACCTTTGACCCAGCTCTCACCCTGGATTCTCATGTCAGTTCTCTTGTTGGCTCTTCCTTCTTCCATCTCAGGAACATTGCTAAGCTGAGTCCCATTCTGTCCCGCTCTGAACTTGAGATTGTTCTCCACACCTTCATCTCCTCACGCTTAGACTACTGCAACTGGCTTTTCTCTTGTCTGAGCAGAACCTCCCTGAACCGTCTACAGCTGGTCCAGAATGCCTGTGCTCGGCATTCAGGGTTCATTCCAAGATCCTGGTTCTGGTTTTTAGGGCCTTACATGGACAAGCACCATCATACATTGGTGATCTTCTCAGTCCCTACACCCCCAGCAGGTCCCTGAAGTCCAGTGATCAAAGCCTACTGGTTGTGCAGCACCAGGCTAAAGACCAAAGGTGACAGATCATTTGCTGCTGTGGCCCCCAGACTCTGGAACTCTCTCCCCCTGAGCCTGAGATCAGTGGACTCAGTGGTCTCCTTTAGAAACTCACCTGTTCAGGTGGCTTTGGTGGGACCTGCTGCTGATTCTTCCTGACTACCTTCTCTTCATGCTGCTGTTTCTACCATTTGTCTTTCTTCGGGATCCACTAATTACCTTGTCTTATTCATTTTTCTCTTCACATTTTTCAATCTATTTTTTTTCCTTTTTTTCCATTTTTATTATTAGAATATATTTTTTCAATCATTTTTTATTTTTTGTTCTTTATGAAGTGCCACGTGATTCTTATCTTGAGAGGTGCTATATAAAAAAATGTTTCTTCTTCTACTTCTACTTGCTTTGCTGCTTCACTGAAATTTCTTTAACTTTCAAAACATTTCCTTTTAGACTGAGACTGTTCAAATACACGTGTGCACATGTAGGGGGCAGAGCCAGCAATGGTAACAGCCCACAGCTGGCATCAAGCTGTGTTCTATTACATCCCATTGGGAATGTTGTGTAGGACAATGTTCCTTTGCAAACATTCCATCACAGATCCATTATAGAATTCTAACAGTGGTACCTCATTCACTCATTCATTCATTCATTCATTCATTCATACAGTCAGTCATACAGTCAGTCATCTTCTGTAACAGCTTTTCTTGTCACACACACACACACACACACACACACACACACACACACACACACACACACACACACACACACACACACACACACACACACACACACACACGCACACACACACCTGCCCCCAGTCTCCTGTCCTCCCTGCCTCTCCCTCTTCTCTCTCAGCATTTGTTGGAAAATGTTTGAACTCTCTGACTCAGTAAGAGGGTGCTGAAACAGAATATAAATTACCCCCCCCCTTAAGTACCCCACCCCTGAACTAGGCACCCTGCCCTCCCCATGCATAAATAATAAAACAATACAAAAGGAGGAGAGGCCCACTGTCGAGGCACACATGAAAGACGCAGCAGACTCTGACACAGGATTCAAAACTTCTGAGAGCCTGGGGGGGGGGGGGGGGGGGGGGGGGGGGGGGGGGGGCTAAATAAAGCAAAGGTTTGTGTATTTAGAGAGTGAAAGACAGAATGTGTGTGTGTGTGTGCGTGATCTCCAAGTTCTTGTCGTTTTATGGAAACCCTGTAGTGAAAAGTTCTCTCGACTCTTCTGAATTTGTAAGACTGTTGTGTTCACTGACCTTCATTTTTGTTGTGATTATTTAACACTCAGTTCAGGAATCTAACCTGCTACAGCTCGGTTCACACAGCAGGATTTTTACATTTTCAAAAGATGAGAGACCACACACGTGGAGATAAAAAATCATAGTTCTGGTCTTACAGTGTGCGGTGTGCAGTACCTGGGCCAACACATGAAGGACATTCCTCGATCAGACAGGAAGTCTCACAAGATCAACTGTGACTTCAAAGTAAACAAACATGGCGGAGGAGTGTGCAGCATGCTTCAGTCACCTCGCTTTCTGATTGGCTACATGTCAAAGTCAACAAGTAGCACTTTCATCTGTCCCCAAAAACCAGATCAAGACAATCCAACATGTTTGAAAGCCTGGATTTATTATCAGAGCAGATGCAACATCCTTCCTAGCAGATCAGAGAACTCCTAACACACCACACATGGTGGGATTAGCTGATAAGTTTATCTTTAGAGCTGTTAGAGTTATCGTGTACAGCATTAAGATTGTCGGAAGGGGAGGAACGGGTGAGTCATTGTGGTCATCACACATTTCTGATTCCCTTGAGGCAGGCCTCTCACCCAGAGCCAGTTGTCCAGAGGAGACACTACCAGGGTCAAACACCACCTCAGAAAACATGACACCATGTGACGATATTCCTTCACAAACAGGTGACAGTAGATTTTACTCAGCAATGAGGCACTGCTGTGTGTATGCACTTAGAAATAGCTCTAGGATGTAGAATTTGCATTTT
>SSNS01000400.1:269403-279403 GCA_006937985.1 Aphyosemion australe | reverse complement strand
CTAGAATGATTCAAGTTAGTCTGGCCAAGCTATGATTCTCCTGGACTTTACTGAGACTTGTGTCATCATCAGTTCAACATTATTGACATTATTTACTGGGAGTTCTGGTGTTTTGTGGTTATTTGCAGAAGTAAACCTGACTAGAAGTCAAGCCCAATACAACACACAGAGGGTTTAGAGTAGCGTAACACTTTGGAGGACTGCTGCTTCTCGTTTTTGAGGAGAACTGTGGACGGCTTATTGTGTCTGAAGCTCAGGTATTAATGGCAACTTTGCTTTCCTGACGTTACAATCTGCCCTCACCATGAGTTGTGTCCCAGTATAATGAGGTCATTAGTCTTGAATGTGCCCATGGAGTCCCAGAAAGAAACACACACATTCTCCAGCATGACAAAACCAATCCAGTCAAAAGTGTCTCAGCAGTTAATGAGAAGAAGTTTGTTTTGATGCCAAAGACAGTTTGCTCCTGTAAATGTTGGAATGTTCATTTGACTGCAGTTTAAATGTTTCAAACCCTGCTGACGAGGTGAGTTTAAACGTGTTTTCTCACATCTAAAGCATATACTACCTGATCAGACGTTACTCATTTCTGCCTGTAAGAAAAAGTTTGATAAAACAAGTTGAGCTTCATTAAAAAGAGGGAGCAGAGGTCCCCACTTGTTATTATATGGAGTTAGGACGTAAAACATCTCAAAGACCTGCAGCTATCTGTTTCATAAAACTACGGCGCCACTTTGCTGCAAAGCTGAGGCGGCACCAGGGAGCTTTGGTCGTTCATAAGTGGTCAGCCTGAGGCGGTAATGTGGAGCAGACGATCATGTGTTTTTCACAAAGATTACATGACCGTGGTATAAAGTGGGCGTGGGGGCTGTCTCTGCACCATCATGGACTTCCTTTTAGCTTGGACAGAACTTGTTTTGATGCCGTTTGACGCCACGCTCCTTAAGTTTTTTTGCCAGCCGCTCCAAAACGTGGCTGTCCCTCACAGATCTTCTGCTGTAACGGCCAGAAGCTCCCGGATCTCTGCATCGCTCTCTGCTGTCTCAGCTGATTCTGTTTACAGATGCAAACTTGTGTGTTAAATGCTGTTGCTGGCTGGGGCTCAATGGATGTTCCACACGAGATCAGCTGGTTTCTTCATAAAACAGGCTGGTCTGAGTCTTCAGACAACCAAACGACACAAAACTATTTTGGAAAGAAGAAGCTAAGGGTAGCGGTGCTGGTTGGGATGATACTGGTGTGGATGGTTATAAACTAAAGGTCCAAATATGATTTCTGATGCGGTGAAGAAGGTGAAAAGTATCTCCTCACCACGGTGGATCATCAATAACTGAGACTGGTGAATGTTAGGGAACAATGGCACACACACACACACACACACACACACACACACACACACACACACACACACACACACACACTCACACACCTCTATCTACTAATGACTTTTACAGCTTCAGTCACACTGTTGCAACACCCAGAATGATTTTTAATTTCCAGCAGTAAAACCTTTCCCTCTGCACCCTGTGCATCACACCCAGTGGTGGAGAAACACCTTCAGGTACTTTTACTTACTGCAACAACTGAGAAAACTCTGCATGCCAACCATGATGATGGTCCAGTTCTATACGGCCGTCATCGAGTCAATCCTCACCTCCTTCATCACTGTGTGGTACACAGGGGCTACTGCCAGGGACAAGCAAAGACTATATATATATATATATATGTATAGTTATAGTATGAAAAAAGAACTATGGACTAGTTTGTTTTTAAAACAAACGTTCCCAACACTGCAGAGGTGTCAGCCAGAGGTCTGAACACACACTTATTTTCAGATTGACATTCTGGAATATGTGTGGTCAATTCAGTCCGGTCTGTAACCAGAACTGTGTTTTCAGACACACCACATTTGCACCGGAACTTGTCCTTCACACAGCAGGGAAAAGTTCCAGATGTCTGAGGGGGAGGGGGTGGGAAGGCTGTAACCAGATATTGCATAAACATAGTGCAGCGGGCGTACATGCGTCATTTACCCAAACAAAGCTAGTATGTGATAGAATTCCTCTCACTGATCGGATTTACGTTAAGCACAATTCTGCGCACACGAAGACGCATAAGAGACCTGGTCACCTAGATGATGAAGCTCAATGGTTAATAAAGGAATCACGGAAGCGCTGTGATGCGCTCCGTCGCGCTTCCAGGAGACGGTACCGTAGGAGGCGAGCTGCCATGGTTCGCCGCATGCTACAGGAGCGAGCTACCCGGCGTATATGGAAACATTCACGACCAAGTGGCGAAGTTTTCTGGTCAGACGTGTTGAAAAACTTTTCCTTCCCGGTCACGTGATATATGTAATCTAGGTGCGCACTTACAGCGTCCCCCGCTCCCCTCCTCCTCCTCCCTGTCTGGAACTCAACCTCACCAGTCTGAAGCAGCCACCCTGTCCGTGACGAGTCCGGTCCTGTTACTAGGGGCTTCGTCTGGTCTAATTCAGGAAAAGGTTTACCGGATGTTTGTATTCAGACACAAACGTCTTATGGACAGAGTCCCGAACATTTCCGTTTTTCATGGCCTGTCTGAAGGGGGCTTAGGTTCACTCCGTCAGCGTGGTGCTGGTGTGTGGCTGCATCCTGACGAGGAGGGTCTTCCCTGGACCCGGGGGGCTGTGGGGACTGGGCGAGGTACAGGTCATCGGGGGTTTTAGTGCTTCTGTAATGGACTGAAGACCATCTTACCTGCCTCAGGTGAGTTTACCCTGAACTCTGATTGAATATATTCATAAACTTGTCTAGTTATTTTAGGACATCTGAAAAAAGACACGTTAAAGTGATGTAACGATGCTGCCTCATGGTGACTTGGTAGTTCCTGGGCCCGACCACAGTACCAGGCAGAACTCTGATCAAGGGTCTGAACCGAGATCTCGCCTCGGCGTCGGCCGGGCATTCAGACCCCCGCTTTCCATTCCCATCTTTGCTCCTCTATTCTCTCCAGCCTTAACCATCCTCCCACTCCTTCCATCCCTCCCCCATCTCTCCTCTGCCCTCCCCTTCCTCTTTACACCCCCAATTGGCTGTGGAAGATGGCTTCAGTGAGTCATCTTGGGACCAAGATCAAAGGCAAATTACAGCCAACGTCTATGCAAAATGTAATATGGAAACCCCCAAGCTATGTCCTCGCTATTGATTTTCTCTCTTTTCTTCTCTCTCTGTCCCTTTCTCTCATTTATCCGCTTCATTTTTATCCCAGCACAATGCCA
The DNA here is from genome assembly GCA_006937985.1 of Aphyosemion australe. Classification (NCBI taxonomy): domain Eukaryota; kingdom Metazoa; phylum Chordata; class Actinopteri; order Cyprinodontiformes; family Nothobranchiidae; genus Aphyosemion; species Aphyosemion australe. The sequence goes on along the minus strand of SSNS01000400.1, from coordinate 276,147 downwards.
TGCAGTGTGAAATTTAAAGAAAAAAGGCCCTGAACTCTTTTCCAGAAAACGAAGAAAGTGGAAGGCAAGCGGGGGGTGCAGGGTGATCTGGTTTCCGTGGTTATGGTAGTTTGTGTTTAGGGTCTATTTTGTGATGTAAGTAGTCCTGTTATTTCTGTGGAGAGCAACTTTAGGCAACAATGGGCGGTATGAGAGGGAGGGGCGGCGATGCGTTCCGGCCCGGCGTCGCTCAGATGAAATAAAGTCGACATGCAGCAGAGTGCTGTTTGTGGGGTTAGGATGTAAGTGCCAGGCTAAATGGAGTTCTTCCACAGATTCCTCGCTCTCTGAAGTCACTCAGGCCCTGCAGGAAATTGAAATGAATTGTAAAGACGTTCTCTGTATAAAAGAGGCTCGTCTTTTTTCTAAGATATGAATTTGTGTAATAGTGCTGGAGACGTGTTTTTGACCCGTCAGCTGGTTCCCTGACAAAGCAGCCACCACACTCCAGCTGCTGGGGCACGCTCTAGATGTGGGTGGGTTCTGTTACTGAGACGTTCTGCACCCAACCTAAAGAACAAGCTGACCACGTGGCTTCAGGCTCTCTTCAGCTCACCTGCTGCTCAGGCTAAAAGTTGATTTGTTTAAATCGGATCACATTTTCTTGACACCTCAACTTTATGAGGTGATCCAAACAGTGTGTTGAGAACTGGAGCTCCAGGAATCAGAATGTGTGCCCCATCTCTGTAGGCTATGTTCTAGTCAGCATGATGCAGGACTTGGGCTGTGTCTGCATGATCTACATGCAAAGATGTTGATCTTCCATTATATGTGAAAGTGTTTTATGAGGACAGATACGTGTTATGTCTAAGAAAAGGATGTGGAGGTCAAAGGTCACCATCAACCATGATGTTTTTCAGCTATCACCTGTTGGTACTGTGACTGCAGGACCTCCAAACCATCTCTGGCACAGATGTGGAACATCTGCTACGGTGGACATAATTCTGTGATGATGTGATATTAGACTCAGTGGCGGCTCGTCCATGTGGCTCTGTTAAGTGAATCCAATCAGAAGACAGGAAGGATGTGAGGAATGGACAAATCCTAACCAAGCAGCTAATGGAACAGGCAGGACTAGCTGAGAAAAGAACCAATCAGAGTCCGGAGCTAGTTGTTTGTACAAGCTAACGGTAACAGTGAACAATTTATGTCTAAAAGGAGAAAATGTCCACGACTGGGAGGAAAAGCACTAAATGTGATGATCTGAGGAGTCTTTGCTTGGTACGTACACATCCGGGGTTTCCGCTTGTTATAAAAGTTACGGTGGTAGCAGTGAGCGTTGGCTGGAGCGGGTGAAGGCAGGAGAGTGGGTTGATGAAGCCAAACTGAGCTCATGGAGCTGCACATCTGGATGTTTTCCTTTTCATGGCACTGCTATGGCAATATTAGTAATGACATTAATGCTGTAGCTCATTTTAGGTCCATCACTCAGCTCCGTTCATCAGTGTGAGGTGATGGACATTCACCCACTTCCTGCAACAGCAGAACATGATTTAGCGTAAAACACTGTATGGACTTAAAAGTTCAACTTCTCTTCTTTCTGAATCCATCTGAATTTTTCTGATAGTACAAACTGTAGAATAGAATAGACTTTATTGATCCCTCAGTGGGGAAATTCACTTGTCACAGCAGCACCATCACTCAAAGGGTAATTAGAAGAAAGATAAAAACAAGGATACATGTATATACACATAGGCAGTAATCTAGTTATTGTAATCTTAGATCACTAAAAAAAAACACAAATAAAAGATGAAAACAAACTTGGGTACCAACACTATGCTGCATACTGTAAGAGACACAGACAACAATGAGAATCCGGTAATGCACAAGTATAGAACACATGAATATTGCATTGGTGTTATTGTGTACCAGCATGATACCAGTACAGCTTAAACTGAGGAGTTATACACTCTTACAGCAGAGGGGATGAAGGATCTGCGATAGCGCTCAGTTTAACATCTGGGATGTCTCAGTCTACCTCTGGAGGAGCTGTCCATGATCTCCACAGTGGAGTGCAGTGGGTGGGAGGGGTTTCTTAAGATGGAGGTCATCTTCCCCAGCAGAGTAGCAGAGTTACGGTGCAGGGAAACCTCTAATAAACACACCTGAACACAATTCTTACCTTTAGTTTACCTCCTCGCCTTATTAGAGTAACACATTTTAATGTTTTGATGGTATGATGTCACTTTCTGTTATGTTTTCAAATATTACTGCACATAGTGGATAATGTGCTGAAGCTTGATTTGAAGAAAATCATAAAAAATTTTGAAAATGCAATTTCTGCCAGAAAAAAATGGAGTTCAATCTTTTCCTAAAACCGTTTAGCCCTAATTTATAGTAAATATATTTTATGGTTTATTTATTAAAAACATGTCACAATATACTATTTGTTACATGTAGCAAACAAATATTTCTAATAATTATTAATTATTATTAATAATTAGTTTACTTTATTTATAATGAGACACAATTTCAAACTGTCAAACAGCAATTTGGTATTTTCCAATAATTATTATTATCAAAACAATTATAAATAAAGTGTGAAACGTGAATTATTCATTTTCAAGTAGGTGTAGTTAAAGTATCCTTTACAGAAGTTTATATTTTTTGCATCAAAAGCATACATATATATATATATATATATATATATATATATATATATATATATATATATATATATATAAAATATATATATATATATATATATATATATATATATATATATATATATATATATATATATATATATATATATATATATATATATATATATTTGTCATGCAGATGCCAGAGAAGTCACCTCACTTTGGGTTCTAGCTGGTAAACCTAGGCAAGGTCCTGTATTAGAACATAAAAAGGTCACTAATGCTAAGTATAAATATGCCATCAGATTCATTAAAAGGATTGAGAAGGTATTGAGAGCGGATTCTCTGGCGGCTAAACTGTTACAGGTAAAGAATTTTGGAATGAAGTAAAAAAGGTCAAAAGCTGTAAACCTTCCTTGCCCTGCACAATTGATGGGGTGTCTGGGTCTGATAAGATTGCAGAGCTCTGGCAATGGAATTACAGTAGATTATTTAACTGTGTGCAGAGTGATTGCCTCAAGGTTGGTAGCGTTGACTCGGTGTGTGCTATTACAACTCATGAAGTTCAGCAAGCTATAAGCAAATTGTCTGTAGGTAAGTCTCTTGGCCCAGATTTGGTCTCTGCTGAGCACCTTCAGTTTGCCAGTATTAGGCTTATGCCCCTTCTAGCTCTTTGCTTTACTGCCTTCATGTTTCATGGTTTTATTCCAGATAACATGATGAATGTACATTTGGTTCCAGTTATAAAGGATAAAACAGGGAAAATTGGAAGCTCTGACAATTGTAGGCCCATTGCTCTTGCAAGTATAATGTCAAAAACTTTAGAGCATATAATACTGTCCAGGATAGAGACGTTTATAAGATTGACTGATAATCAGTTTGGTTTTAAGCCCAAACATGGTACTGACATGTGTATTTATGCCCTGAAAGAATCGCTGAGTAATTATCTAAAAATTCAACTATGTTTTTGTGTTTTGTGCATGCCTCAAAGGCCTTTGACCGTGTGAATACACTTTTAAGTAAGCTGGTCAAAGCTGGTGTGCCGCTGGAAATAGTTAGGTGCCTGTCTTACTGGTATGCAAATCAATCCCTTCAGGTTAAATGGGCTGACAGCTTGTCTGTGCCATTTAATGTTTGTAATGGTGTGAGACAAGGGAGCATTCTAGCTCCGGTTTTATTTAATTTTATATGAATGATCTCTCTTTGCAGTTGTCTCAGTGTAAAACTGGGTGTATATTTGGTGATGTATTATTGAATCATCTTATGTATGCTGATGATTTGGTGGTGTTTAGTCCAAGTTCAATTGGCCTTCAACAGATTTTAAATGTGTGTTCTTTGTTTGGGGAAGAACACGACGTATCTTTTAACCCAGCTAAAAGTGTGACCATGATCTGCAGAACTAAGGAGAGCAGAGATATCAAATTTCCTGATTTTAAGTTATCTGGATCAATATTGGGTGTTTCCAGTACAACAAAATATCTGGGTCATGCACTAGATGACACTTTATCTGACGATGATGACATGTACCGTCAATGTCGTAAACTGTATGCACAAGCTAATATTTTACGTAGGACCTTCAGTTATTGCTCCACTAAAATCAAATTGAACTTGTTTAGGGCTTTCTGTAGTCCTATGTATACGGCTGACTTGTGGCTGAATTACAAATCAGCCAGTATGATGAAGCTGAAGGTGGCAAATAATGATGCCTTGAGGATTATGTTGAATAAACCCAGACGGACTAGTGCCAGTGAACTGTTTGTTACGTCAAGGGTTAACACAATGAATGCAGTTTTAAGAAATTTTATCTATGGTTTTATTGGTCGTTTAAATGCTTCCATTAATGAAGTTATTCAAGCTTTGACTAACATCCAATTCAGTGCTGTACGGTACTTCTCCAAATTCTGGAAACATTGGTATGCATATCTTATGTAGGATCTGGGGATTTTTTATTTATTTTTTATTTTATTTTTTTGCTGTTGTTTTATAATTGTATAATTCTGATGTTTTTATATATTCTACTGTGGACCTGGAGTCTGTAATAAAGTTAATTAATCAATCAATATATATATATATATATATATATATATATATGTGTGTGTGTGTGTATGTATATATGTGTATATATATACATACATACATATGTATATATATATACATACATATATATGTACATATATGTATGTATATATGTATATATATACATATATATATATATATATATTTTTTTTTTTAACTAAATAAAAGTTTCTGGTTTAGAGCATGACAAACTTTTTACTGACCAGTCTGATTTTTCCATCTTTCCCTCCTTAAACACAACAGAGTTGTGCTGATCAGTCCCGGCTGTCTGAAGTGACGTGACTCGTTGAACCAACTGATCAGTTTGTGGTAAACCAGGTCTCTACTAAAGGCAGCAAAGCTGACCTGCTGCCCACTCACCTGATTTTTCATTAGAAGTGAAAACCATAAAGCTTCTAAAATCCATGTTAACATTTTATGTTATAGAGTCTTCATTAGCATCTGATATGGACCAGATTTGATCTTCAAACTGGAGACAGTTTATCATTTTCATACTATTGATTATTGTTTTCCACTCATTTTTCTATAATCCTGATCTGGTCTGAGTAAGAAGACGTTCTCATAGAAACATTCCTCCAGGCTGATGTTTATATAAACTATGGCCCAGGAGTGTGCTGATGTTATAAATATGAACTCCTCCATAGTCAGAATGATTAAATCTGCCTAATGACAACATGAAGAGAAGATGAATGGCAATAAAATGGAGAAAGATGCTCTTGTGAGGAGGGGAGGGGAGGGGGACCTCGTTGAAAACAGAAGATCAACAATTCCATAAATAACCTTGGGAAAAGTCACCTGTCCTCCAGCAGACGACAGCTCGTCTGGGAAATGAATGGCTTGTCACCGTCGTCTTTGTGCCCGACTGAGGGCACCAGCGCTGGCAGAGCCGCTCTCACACACAGAGTAGAAAAATAAAAGCTTTCTTCCCTTTTCTAATGTCTGAGCAACCACCAAACAACAGCTGCAACAACACACACACACATGCACACACACACACACAAATGTACACGCACACACACGCATGCACAAACACACACACACACACACACACTCACGTGTTAGTGGTGTTTTATAACATTCGTATCTATTTTGATTTTTATTTCCTGGTTTTAGTTAAAGTTTTTCATCCCTGAGATCAGCGGTGAGGTTCTTGCTGCCACTTTGAACTCTGGGAAATATGTTCTGACTGAGGGTTAATGTACCCTGGGTTTAGGCTGCCAGGCAACAGGCCTCTTTGACCTGGATATCTGGATCATGTTTGTATTTATTCCTGTGGGGTATTAAAGGGGTTCACAGAAATGAAGCTAATGAAGCTCTGGAGCAACCTGTGACTCCTCCCCCTAGCCAATCAGTGACCAGCCAGCCGCTGATGTCACATTTTCAGCCCAACTCAGTTCACATGAACCAATTTGGGGTGGGAATCAAAAACCGGTTCTGGTTGAGAACCGGTTCCCACTGTTTCAATTCCTAGGAATCATTTGCCATTTTTGCAAACAATTCCCTTATCAATCCCAGTCGGTGCGAATGACGTCACCACGCACGTTGTGTAGCTTACGCATTTACGCCACAGGAAACATTGCGACAAAGTGGCACAAACGCTCGAAGGTTTAGTTATACTTTGCAAAAAAGGACAACAGGACAACTTGCAATACTTGCAAAGTCGATATTTCATCAGAGGAAACAATACGAATATGCAGAAGCATTTGTGCACAAAATACGCGATAACTTTAGGTGAATGTTGTGTTTTTGACCCGCTCTGGACTAGTGCATTTCAACACAGCAGCAGCGATGACGTTTGCACATCCTCTCCTGTTAATACTGCAGGTAACTAATCAGCTAACACTGCCTATCATGTTAGCGTCATTTACCTTCTATACACACCTCCACACCAGCAGACTGCAGAGACTAAAGTCAGACCTGTAGCCCATCCTGCAAAAGCTACAGCTGCACTACACCGAACAAGAAGATGACTCTGCCTTCACAAGCAGCATAAAGGAGAACATCTGGATATGATACCAGGTACAACCTCAGACCTAGACCTATG
>SSNS01000400.1:221903-264403 GCA_006937985.1 Aphyosemion australe | reverse complement strand
TAGCAGAATGAGATAAAAAATAAACTGTTAGAAAGAGCAGAAATTGAACTTTGAAGTTTCAAAACTCTCTCAGCCAATCATAGACCAGGGATGGTGAACGGCTGGTTTCCTGAGTCCAAGCTGATCGAATTGGTGTATAACATGTCTGGGTGAGTAATTCTGTTAACCCGGACAAATCTTGAACTTTCTTGTCCAAATCAGAGAGCAGGCTGGGTTTTTGAGACCAAGCCGATCGATTTGATGTATAATATGTGTGGGCGAGTATTTCTGTTAACCAAGAAGAAGCTTGCACTCTCTCAGCCAATCAGAAAGCACGGATGAGGGGGGCACTGGGTTCCTTAGACCTAGCTGAACGATTTAAGGTATAATATGTGTGGGTGCGTATTTCTATTAACCAAGAAGAAGCTGGAACTCTCTCAGCCAATCAGAGAGCAGGAATGACGGGGTGGGGGGTGGGGGGGCACTGAGTTCCTTAGACCTAGCTGAACGATTTAAGGTATAATATGTGTGGGTGTGTATGTCTGATTAGACAGCAGAAATTTGAAAATTTTTCAGGGAGAAGGGATGGAGCAGCTGTGGTTTCCCACCTTTTTACTGGCTTCTGGGGTCAGACAGATACAGACAGACACACTGACTGACAGACACACAGAAAGACAGAAAGACACGCACGCACACACACACACACACACACACACACACACACACAGGTGAACTTGACTCATAAGGAAAAGCCTTTGATCCTTTGATCTTTAATTGTTTATAATTAGGCTTAACGAGCCGTCTGCATGTGTTAACGACCTGTTTGCATGTACTTACAGTCAGCTTCAGCTGTTAGATGTCAGATCGGAGGCCTCCAACTTCTCATCACCATTTGAAAAGTATTGCACCGATTTGAAAAATTCCAAAAGCGTCAGCATTAGAAGGCTTTGGTGGTGCTATATTGAAATTTTTGTGTGCCTACCTAGAATATTTGTAGGAGAAATGATGAGATGATTTCTGCTGTCTGACAGAGACCGGAGCAGAAAATGCCTGTTTTTATGGGAGGAAAATGTGGCTGAATCCTCCTTCTGACGCTTGTAACTCAAGAACTGTGGCAGATACAGCTAAAACAAAGACATCCCATCGAAGCGGACGAGTAAAACTAATGTTATTGCGTAATTGATGATTGTACTCAAACAAATGTGGTCGTAGCAGATTTTTCTTTAGAGAAATTGTCTGAAACTGCCGATTTCATGATCTGCAGCTCCAAACGTCAAATTGCAGGCCTCAAACGTCTCATCACCATTCGAAAAGTATTACACCGATTCGAAAAATTCCAAAACCGTAAGTGGCTGAAGGCTTTGATGGTGCTCTGTGTGAATGTTTGTGTGGTTACGTTGAATATTGTAGGAGATATGACGAGACAATTTCAGCTCTCAGACAGCGATCGAAGCACAAAAGCTGAGAATCATTTGTATGGCCACCAATGGGAGAAAATCTGGCACTATCGGCCTTCTGAGGCTCGTAGCGCCCGCACCGTGACACCTACAGCTAAAATGAAGACATCCCATCGAAGCTGACAAAGATTCCTAATTTTTGAGGTATAATTTGTTTCAGTAGCGTAAACGGTGTGGGTGTAGTAAACATATGTTTGCAGAAAAAGTGACCTTGAAATGTTAGAGTGCGGAATGTTCAGCTTAGAGTGGAGATGACAGATTTTAAAAAACTAGAAACCTCAAAACTAAATAACGCTACGACCACAATTTTTTGAGTATGTCCATAAATTATACATCAAAACGGAGGAAAATCCGTCAGCTTTCATCCAGCCCAAGTCTCATTTCCATCGGTTCTACGGTTCTTTCAGGACACTGTCTGAAGTCGAGCAAAGTCGGTTTTCGGCCCTATTCTTTTGAATGGGGGAAGGAGGAGAAATTCCTGAACATTTCCAAATCGTACCTCAAGTTTAACCTGTGATTATAGAAAAACCGTAAAAGATATCAAGAAGCAGAGTCATACGAGAATAGTTGAACTTGTTCTGGGTTTGTTAAAAGTTGAATGAAGTTTCTAGGTTGAAGTATGTTGAAGTAGTTAAAGTTCAAAGAGCTGAAAGGATTTTGTGAAAAATCTGAGGATTTGAAGCATTTCCCATTCATTTCAATGGGCTGAAAAATCGCAGAAAATGCTGAATATCTCGGAAACGGTGGAAGATATCAATACCATAAAGTCATTTCCGGAATGACCTGAACGAGCTGAACGTTTTGATACCAAACTTGTTGAAATAGCTGAAAATTTGTTGAAGAAGAAGAGGTCCAAAAACGTGTACGGAAGAAGAAGAAGAAGAAGAAGAAGAAGAAGAAGAAGAAGAAGAAGAAGAAAAACAATAGTTTGAATGCTTTACAGCATTCAAACTAATTAAATATCAAGGCAAATATAACAACATGTACACCGCTTGTTAACGGATGCCAAACTAACGATGACCATGATAACCATGATTAGATCAGTCTATCAGGTGGATTGTTTTAACACCATGGTGTACACAGAGAGGAGCCAGCTGATGTGGTTCATGGGTTTGGTCAGGATGCCTCCTGGACGCCTCCCAGGGGAGGTCTTCTCAACTCAACTCAAATTTTATTCATATAGCGCTTTACAGACACAAAAGTAACACCAAAGCACTGTACAGAAAATAAAATAGAGAAACAGAAGTAAAAGAAACTAAAACACAATATAAACAACAAGCAGGTTAAAAACAGAGGGAGTGTAACAGCCAGACGCAAAGGCCAAGTCCTATAGAAACGTCTTTCAGCCTAACATTAAAAACTGATACCAAAGTGGAAGCCCTTACAGAGAATGGTCACTCATTCCCTGTCTCCTCTTGTCTTTAAGGATGTTCTGGGCACCGAGAGCAGGAGAAGATTCTCTGAGTGAAGTGTCCGTACCGGGGTATATGGTACGGACACTTCATTACAGAGTATTGCAGAGTCTGCAAGAAAGATGGAGACAACCCATGCAAAGATTTAAACACCAATAAAATGATTTTGAAATTATTTCTAAAATCAACAGACAGCCAATGCAGTGCAGCCAGGACCAGAGTAACACAATCAAACTTCCTTTTACCCGCTAGGAATTTGGCAGCCGCATTTTGCAAAAGTTGCAGCCTAACTAAGGTGCCTTGGCTCACCCCAAATAGGGCCGAGTTGCAATAGTCAATGCGGGCTGTACTAAAAGCATGAACTACTGCCTCTAGATCATGTCATGTCATGAAAGGTTTCACCTTTGCCAAATGTTGTAAATGATAAAAAGAGGATTTCCATTTACATGCGCATCAAAACCCAACGTATTGTCAAACTTCACTCCAAGGTTTACAACTGATGCCTTTATCTGGGAATTAAAAGCATAGATATCATATATCACTAAATGCCTTAACTGGGAGTCGACAGCGTCCCTACACGGCGGCCATCTTACCTCGGACAGCTTACGTTCCGGTCTCAATGGTAGCAGATGGAAGGTGAGTGAACAACTTAAACAAAAACACTCTTAACTCGATTAAATGTTAACGGATTTACAAGCGGGATGCATTATTACAAACCTTATAGCACATAGGCTTGATAGGACATACTTTAACATTTTGAAATTAATGGGCCAAATCCGTCATATTTTACAGCCACATCTCTGGCGTTTATAACAAACCAAACCGTTTGAAATTCGGTTGAAAATTGAGCAAGTTAGAGTTATTTAAATAGTACATGCACCATTGACACCAATGTTACGAAAGGGGGCAGCTGTCCGAGGTAAGATGGCCGCCGCGTAGGGACGTTCGTCCAATCGACGAAGAGCGCGGGTAAGGCATCTAGCGATATATATGAAATCTATGATTAAAAGGTCCACAGTCGTGAAGTGGCGTCAATATGGTCATTTGGCCCAAATAGGATCGCCTCTGTTTTCTCATCATTGAGGCACAAAACATTTCCCAGTATCCACTTCTTAACCTCAGCCAGTCTACCAGATTGTCCATTGAATATTCATCATCATCAACATCATCATACAGGGGAAGATAAAAATGACAATCATCAGCAAAAAAGTGAACGCTAATGCCAAACCTATGAAAGATGTTCCCCAAAATTGCCACGATCAGTAGCATGCAAAATGTCATTCATGACTCTCACCAGTATTATCTCAGTACTATGCAACGTTTTAAAGTCAGATTGGAAATCATCTGAAATGAGGTCAAGCCCCTAACAGCAGGAACGGAAGGAGAGTCAAACCCAGGGGCGCTAGGCAATGCAGTCTGTAGAGTAGAAACCTTATTTACAAAAAAATTTAAGGACATCATCACAAACCGCAACTGATGGTAGGACAGTCAATGAATCATTCACTTTCAGCACCAAGTTAACAGCAGCATATAATACTCAGGGATCATTACAGTTTGTAAAAAGAGAAGTTAATAAGATTCACACCACATTAAGCTGATTCATCCTTAAGTGTTGATGAAACTGGTGTCTGAGATAACTTGGTAACGCCTACTCTAAATGTGTCCAAATTTGATTCGCTCAAATTTATAAACAATTAGAATAATAAAACTCCTGTGCCAGCCTGGAACACATCAGTTCCTGCAAGTTTCTGAAACAAACCAAGTCCTGACTAGGTCACCTCCTCTCGAAGGGGTGAGCCTAAGACAACAAGCTATGCTTCCTTGGTTTGGCCGGCTGGGGAAAAGCGATGCTTAATAATACTAAAGGAACCATCCTCTCTTTTTGACCAAAGATCAACTATTTTTGTGAACTGCCTCTAAGCAAAAGCAACTTCACCAGACGAGCAGTCACCGGAAGTGACCCACGACCATCGGTTCGTATCAGGGCCTGCTACAGCTCTTCATACCTCAGAGGCCTCCTCACTGACACTCGTCAGCCACGACCTCTACTGACCCTTGAGTCACCGGGAGCTTCCGCACACAAGGTGAAGTAGCCCTGCACGCTGGTGTCAAATGGTCTTTATTAATTTGATAACTTATTAAAACATCCAGATTTGATTTAACCCAGACATCATAGGATCTAAGACACTTATGGCTGATTTTGCAACAACATCTAGCTTGCATTACATCACCTCATTAATTGTCTCAGTATCTTGTTTATAACCATCATTCAGAGTAATTGTCCTGTGTCATCACTGATTGAGCAATATAGTATTACATTTATTTTTATAACTATTTTCTTGACTCTGTCTGAATTATTCTGAAGTGTGCGGATTACTTACAGGTAAAAGAACCTAGATTAATGTTAAATTAACATTCAAAGATCATTAAGATTAATAATTCATATTTATATGAATTCTTACATTTTATTGATCCATCTTTAAATGTGTGGCAATAGCCCTCACGCTACACAACACTGGATTAACAGGTGAGGTAAGTAACAGGTGCAGCCTGAGTAGCATCAGTAATCTATAATGTCGTGACACAAATCACTTACCAAGACAACAAACATGAATGTTGAAGTCTCCCAGTAATAAAACCTGGGGCCTCATTTATCAAACGTTCATAGAAACGTTCCTATATTCCCTCCTACGGATGAAATTTAGAATGTGTGTACGAACAGTCAAAAGTCTGATTTATGAAACATGCGGTGGCCTCTCGTACACATGTTCCTCTGCAATCGTCTGATGATTAATCCCACCTGTGCGCATCCAGGTGCTTGTGTCCGTTTACCGTCATTTACATACAGAAACGCCCTCAATTAACCATATTTGGTCACACTACGTCCTCAGATCGGGAGGGGATTCCCTGGGTTCTTCCCGGACAAAAAAGAAGAACTTTATTGACAGCAAGATTGAAGCACTGGACACTTTACAACGCATGTAGGAGGAACACGCGTGGATCACTGAGACCTTCAGAATTGCGGTTCCCTCGTTCTGCCACTAGATGCTGTTCCTACGCACGGTCAGAGCTGTACATATATTACGGTTGATTAATGAGGGCCCTTGTTGCAGGCTGCACAGTCTGCTAAGAACTCAGAGAACTGGGGGAAATCCACTATTCCATCACACAAAGGTGAGTAATAAAAAAGTCCCGAAGCATAAAAGACTTGTTTGCTACCGATCTAGCATTAACCAGACCCCATTTCACACAAGCCAAGCTTGAAACTCCGTCGATCAATGGGGTTCTTGCTGGATGCCGAAGATTCCAGAAATCCACCCCACCTTTATCACTCCGCTGGAGAAAATGAGGGCAAAACTGACTTCTGATGGACCTCCAGCAACAGAGATGAGTCATGGTCCAACCCGTTCATGCACCCGCCATGGCACTCAAAACTCATTTGACAACCACCTGGAAACCTGCGATCCACCCGACAGGGCAGCCGCCCAAGCCTTTAGCTTTACCAGTCGTCCTCCCCAGGATCCCCAACTCCTGCGTTTCTTCTTCACAGCAGGCAGTGGTTGCAAAATTGGCCACCCTGCCAAAACGCCATCCAGGTAGGTAGGAGCTATATTCCCGTAATCCTCCACAGCAGACAGCAAAAATCCTGCCAAAGAGCCAATCCTGAATAAACTCAGGCAGTCATAGACGAGCGCAGAGTGTGCACATAGCAGAAAACAAGCAAAAGACAGCAAAAATATGAAATTAAGGGCGTCAATAGATGGCAAGCTGGCAACACTGGCGCCATCTTGACCACTTCTGGACATGTCCTGCTGGCATGGCCCCCAGGTCAACCCAGGACACGTTGGAGGGATTATATGTCTACATTGACCAGGGAATGCTTTTGGGATCCCACCTGAGGAGCTGGTAAAGGTTGCTGGGGAGAGGATGGTTTTGGCCCCTCTGCTGGGGCTGCTGCTAACCCCAAGCCAGACTCCAATAAGTGGGTCAATGTGGACAGAGGGTGTAAATAGGTGAAACAAGGTAAAAAGGACAAATGGGTGAATCACTTTAAAGTTAAATGTGAACATGTCAGACAGATTAAAAGGTCTCCTCCTGCTCTGTCGTGAACCCTGACCTAGCATATCTCAGGTCATCATCCCACTGGAGTCCCTGTCTTTACCAAACACTTCCCAACAACCCTGCTAAGAAAGGGACGTATTTAAGTTATCTGGAGGAACATCTGCAGCACCACACAGGGCTGTAAACATTTCTCACTTTTGATATGGTCTGCAGAGGAGCATAAGGGCCAAACTGTTCAGTTTGGAGAGGCCGCCTGAAGGTGAGAGGAGAGCTCTGCAGAGAAAGATGTCACTGAGTCCCAGTGGCTCTGTTCCTGCATGCTCTGCAGCACACACACACACGCACACACCCTCTCATACACGCTGAGCACAACCTATCAGCCGTGGCAGCACCTGTCAGCTACTGACCACTTCATCAGGCACCCCCAGCAAGATGGGGGGGTGTTAAACCCACTGCAGACACTGACATGTGTGTTCAGATGGTCCCATCCTGCTGTAAAACACCAGAGCCAGATGGCTGAAGTCAGTAGACCAGACCTACAGCTGGTCAGGAGACCAAAACACCAGAAAAAAACCACTACTGTTAGGAGTCAGAACAATAAAAAACACTGTGGGTCAGTGAGATAGTTCACACAAAGAAGGTTTATATAACTTTGTTTATGCACCAACTTCTAAAATCAAATGAGATTTTTTCAAGTTCAGATTAAAAATATTTTAAAATCTTTTAGAAACATTTGAATTCCGATCCAAGAGGATAATAAAGGCAGAAGCATTCCTGTTTTGGTTGCTGAACTCTGTCTGCCTGCTACTTTCCTCTCAGAGTGAAGTGTGTCTAGAGTGAGTTTTCACTAACCTCCATGCCTGTTATTGTAGCTCAGTAGTAATTTCACTGCATCATGTGATGTTTGAATCCTGTCTAATTTTACAGTTGCAGCTTACATTAGGTCCTGGATGCTGCAATACAGTAGTTTTAATTTTCTCTTCTACATTTTGTACCTCCATCTTTTATTGTTTAATAAAAAGTTAGGACAAAAGTAAAATTAATTTGTGCTGCTTTATTCATTTATTTATTTGTTATAAAATGTTTCTTGGTGATGGAATGAGCAACACAATTTGTGTTGTGGTACTGCTCACCATCTTAGTCCCTCCCCCTCATGCTGAAAGAGAGAAATAAAGGTTCTTTTGTAGCGCACCTTTCAAAATATAAATCACAAGGTGCTTCACAAGTCCATCCAACTATCCATCCATTTTCATCCGCTTATCCTGAGTCGGGTCCCGGGGGCAGCAGCCTAAGCAGAGGAGCCCAGACATCCCTCTCCCCAGCCACTTGGGCCAGCTCCTCCGGGGGAATCCCAAGGCGTTCCTTGGCCAGCCGAGAGACATAGTCCCTCCAGCGTGTCCTGCGTCTTTCCTTGGGTCTCCTCCCAGTTGGACGTGCCCAGAAAACCTCACCAGGGAGGCGTCCTGACCAGATGCCCGAGCCACCTCAACTGGCTCCTCTGTGGAGGAGCAGCAAGTCTACTCCGAGTCCCTCCCAGATGACCGAGCTTCTCACCCTATCTCTATGGGAGAGCCCAGACACCCTGCAGAGAAACTTGCTTGTTCTTTTGATTACTACCCAAAGCTTGTGACCATAGATGACGGTAGGAACATAGATCGAACGGTAAATCTAGAGCTTCACCTTCTAGTTCAGCTCTCTCTTTACCACAACACACCAATACAACGTCTGCATCCCTGCAGACGCAGCACCAATCTGCCTATCAATCTTGCGCTCCATCATTACCTCACTCGTGAACAAGACCCCGAGATACTTACACTCCTCCACTTGGGGCAGGACCTCGTCCCTGACCTGGACACGGTATTCTACCCTTTTTCAACTCAAGACCATGGTCTCGGATTTAGAGGAGCTGATTCTCATCCCAGCTGCTTCACACTTGGCTGCAAACTGCTCCAGCAAAAGCTGGAGATCACGTTCTGACAAAGCCAACAGGACCACATTGTCTGCAAAAAGCAGAGATCTGATCCTTGGGCCAGCAAAACGGATCCCCTCAACACCTTAGCAGAAATCGTGTCAATAAAAATTATGAACAGAATCGGTGACAAAGGGCAGCCTTGGCGGAGTCCAACTCTCACCGGAAATGAGCCCGACTTACTGCCAGCAATGCGGACCAAGCTATGATACTGGACATACAGGGACCTAACAGCCCGTATCAAGGGGCCTGGTACCTCATACTCCCAGAGTACCCCCCACAGGACCCCCGAAGGATGCAGTCAAACGCCATCTCCATATTCGCAAAACAAATGTACATTGGTTGGGCGAACTCCCACACACCCTCTAGGACCCCAATACGGGTATAGAGCTGGTCCAGTGTTCCACGGCCAGGACAAAAACCACATTGCTCCTCCTGAATCCAAGGTTCAACAATCCGATGGACCCTCCTCTCCAGAACACCTGAATAGACCTTACCAGGGAGGCTCAGGAGTGTGATCCCCCTGTAGTTGGAACACACCCTGCGGTCCCCCTTTTTAAATAGGGGGACCACCACCCCGGTCTGCCAGTCCTGTGGAACTGTCCCCGATGTCCACGCGATATTGCAGAGCCACGTCAACCAACACAGCCCCACAACATCCAGAGCTTTAAGGAACTCCGGGCAGATCTCATCCACCCCCGGAGCCTTGCCACCGAGGAGCTTTTTGACCACCTCAGTGACCTCGGCCCCAGAGATTAGAGAACCCAACCCAAAGTCCCCAGACTCTGCTTCCTCACTGGAAGACATGCCGGTGGGATTCAGAGGTCTTCGAAGTACTCCGCCCACTGATCCACAACATCCTGAGTCAAGGTCAGCAGCACACCCTCCCCACTGTAAACAGTGTTGGTAGTGCAATACTTTCCCCTTCTGAGACGCTGGATGGTGGACCAGAATCTCCTCAAAGCTGTACGGAAGTCTTGTTCCATTGTCTCACCAAACTGCTCCCATGCCCGCGTTTTTGCCTCTGTGACCACCCAAGTTGCATTCCGCTTGGACTGCCGGTATCTATCTGCTGCCTTTGGAGTACCACAGGCCAATAGGACCTGATAAGGCTCTTTCTTCAGCCACCAGGTAGTGGTCAGTTGACAGCTCTGCCCCTCTCTTCACCTGAGTGTCCAAGACATGCAGCTGCAGATCAGATGAAACGACAACAAAATCTACCATCAAACTGCAGTCTAAGGCATCCTGGTGCCAAGAGCACATATGGACACCTATGCTTGAACATGGTGTTCATTATGGACAATCCATGACGAGCACAGAAGTTTAATAACAAAGCACCACACAGGTTCAGATTAGGGGGGCCATTCTTTCCAACCACATCTTTCCAAGTCTCACTAGCCCTTTTTATTAAACAATGGCGGCAATTTGCCGCAACGCCAAGGCAACATCTGGGAACCTAAGGTCTTTTATAAGAGCTCAGACCGTGGTGGTAATGTGGCGCAATTGTGTCCGTTTTATTAAACATTGCGCAATGGCGGCATTGAGGGGGTATGGGGGCGGTCTCTGCGCTGTCACAGACTTCCATGTATCTTGGACATATCTTGCTTTTTATTGTGATCAAAGCCGCACTCGTTAAGTTGTTTTGACAAGCAGCTCCTACAGGTGTCTGTCCTCCACAGTCCCTGTGAGCTGTCAGATGATCTGAGCTGCAGCTCTAACGGAGAAATGCTCCCGGCGCTCTGTATCACTCCAGTTTATCATCTCAGCTGGTTCTGATTACAAAACAAAACTTATGCCTGTGTTTACTTTCATTTTCAATATTGTTCCCTGTCGGAGTTTGGCATTAATTCATCACATGATCATGACACCACCCTCTGTTGCGCCAAGGTTTAATAAGACCGGCGAAGCCACAATATTACCACAGTATTACTACCAAGTGTGGCGACACGAATGGCGCAAAATTCCTGCATCGCCTGCCGCCATAGCGCGTTCATAAGACACATTGTAGCGGCAATATTACACTGATTTGCCAGCACGGTGTGTCTCATAAAAAGGGCTAATGTTGTTGCCCATGTGAGCATTGAAGTCCCCCAGGGGAACAAGCTTCTCATCCGAGAAGCTTTGACAATTCTGACTGGAATATGGGAGGGTCAACTTTATAAGCCGTAGCTGTCTATTGTTGCTTAACGAGCAGAAAATGCCTATGTACACCTCTCCTCCCTACCTCCTGATGAGTCATTAGTCTCTATTGTGAGGGAATCGGTGTGACCTAGAATGCAACTGTTTGGGGATTAGGTTCAGAGTTGCATTATAGGTGCTGGAAAGGAGAAACCTGAGGCCTCCTCTCTATTTAATGTAGGTTTTTCCAGTTTGACACAGATAATTTCCTTCACTCTTCTCTCAAACCATCTATCTTCTCTGTCCAGAATGTGGATTTTGCCATCTTCAAAAAAGTGTCCCTTGTCCTTCAGGTGTAGGTGGACGGCAGAGTCTTGACCTGAAGAGGTGGTTCCCCTGTGCTGAGCCATGTGCTTGTGTAGTTGTTGTTTAGTTTCCCCTATGTAAAGGTCTGGACAGTCCTCACTGCATTGGACTGCATAGACGCCGCCGCTAAGCTTCTGTTTGGGTGTGTTGTCTTTTGGGTGGACAATTTCTGTCTGAGGGTGTTGTTGGGTTTAAAGTTTACCAGGATGTTGTGTCTTCTCAGTTTCTCTGAGACTCCTGACACATATGGGATGTGATGATGCCTTTCCCCCTGTTGTATTTTTCTTTGCTATTTGCTGCTGTGCATTCCTTTCTAGACTTATTTGGTGATTTCACAAAGGTCCAGTTAGGGTATCTGCAGTTTTGGAGAGCTTTCTTGATGTGTTTCTCTTTCTTTTGCTTTCCTTCAGTCCTTGTGTGAGTAATTTCAGCCCAATGGTGTAAAGTCCTGATAAATTGCATTTTGTGCTGCAGTGGGTGATGTGAGTCAAAATGCAAACACTGGTCTGTGTGAGTCGGTTTCCTGTAGACTTCAATGCTGAGATGTCCATCCTGTTCAATTTGCACAGCACAGTCCAAGAAGGGCAGTTTGTTGTTGTGTGCATCCTCCCTGGTGAACTTGATGTTTGTGTCCACGGCCTTTAATGTGCCTGGTGAAGCCCATTAACCCATTAATGCGGTGAACAAGAACATGTGCTGGAGAGGTAGTAGATAAAGGAGGAACAGTAGAGGCCCCAGCACAGAACCTTGCGGGACACCATGGGCGAGGGAGGTGGAGGAGGACCAAAGCTGGCATTTCTGATTTTTTTTATCATCACATCTGTGATCTCTCATACTTTGAAAATTGACAAATAATTTTGAAATCCTATCATGTGAACAGATTATTAGTGATAGATCAGGTTTAGAGATTCTTGCTCAGGTCAGCTATAACCGCTGTTGTAAACAGTCAGATTGGAGAAGGCCTCAGAGGGTAAGTCCTCCTGGTGGTACTTTCAGATGGGAGATTTGTCCTTGTGAGGTCTAAAATACACTGGCTGGCCTGGATTTAACTAGGCAAATAGGTACAAGCCTCCTATTGGATAATTACTGCATGGGCGATGATCTTTCAGCTGGCAAAACGTTATTTAACCCCAACTGGCGCAATGAGTTGCTTCTCATTTCTTAAAGAGACAGTGTGTAATTTTCTGGCGATAGGGGGCAGCAGTTCATACATTTCAGGGTAGTTTTACACCATATCGCCGTGACTGTCACTAGTTTAAAAAAACACTATGGCAAATCTTACCTGTCCAGCAGAAAGCATGCAACCTCTGCGTGACTCCTCAGACTTTGTTAGTCCTTCAGTTAATTCCTTAGAGAGAACGCAATGCCGATGCTAGTTTTCTGGCGGTGTAGGTTCCGGAACTGCTCGGGGTCCTGCGCCTGCTGATGACGTCACACTACAGCAGTGGTTCTCAAGTAGTGGGGGCATGGGAGAAGAGCAGGGGGGGCGCCGCGGAAGTACAGCGCGTGTATATGGCAAGTCGTTTTAACATTTATTAAGCAGACTGGATATGTATTCAGAAATCTATAATTCTATTGTTCTTAGCAGAAATTAACATTCCAGATATCCATAAAAACAATCTTACTATACACAATAAACATTTGCAATCCCCCACCCCCACGTACATTGGAAGGGGGGCGTGTAAAAAATCTATGTATCCTAGGGGGGGGCTTCACCGAAAGTAATTGAGAACCACTGCACTACGGCAATACCACTTGGCCAAAATATAGTGCATTGCTTTATCAGTTTTGTTCTTTCACATAGGTTTTGGAAAGAGTTTAGCAGTTTTGTTATTAAATTCATGTTTCTTACCGCCTAAATGTTTTTGAACATGGTAACGTAACTGCCTTAAGTCGTACGTCCAGCCAATCATCTAGTGTGAAGTCATCGGCAGACGCAGGACCCCACACTCACATACAAGGCAACAAAATGGCGTCTAATATGGCGTCCCCCAGAGACTAGACCCGTGCCCCATGTATTTTAGCCCCGATTTTGGTTATATGTTACGAAACCTTCAATATTTTTCAACGACTGGACATCATTTTATTCATTTTCAACATCACTTCGATGGATATTTTCAGAAATGAATGGTAAAACACATTGTCACTTTAAAAAACCATGTGGAAAGACATATCTCGTGGTCGTGGAAAAAGATGTTAGTCTGTTTGAGAAGGGTCACATCATTGGCATGCATTAAGCAGAGAAAACATCTAAGGAGATTGCAGAAACTACAAAAATTTGGTTAAAGGGAAACTGTGCAGTTTTGGCTTGCTTTTAGCACCGCCTAGAGTCCGTTATTAATTCCCTGTTGTAAAACCGAAAGTGAAACTCATCTCCTCGCTGTGCGTTCATCTTTTTAACACATTAATCTAACTGCTGGAATGTCTCCTCAGCCTTCATTAGTGTCTACAGGAGTTATTCATCACTAAATCAGACAAATCAGCTGTGTCCATGATCTAAAACATGCAGGAAACATGCTGGAAGCAGAATGCAGCACCAGGCACGTCAGCTCCTTTTTACTAAGACTAACAGGGACCAGCCTGCTACACTGAAGTTGCAAGTGTGGCATTCTGGCCACAGAGGGCGGTGGGGGTCTGAGGGGCATTTCATTAACCCTGTAAAGGGTCATTTTAGCACAAACTGGTTCAAGAACATGACTACCTGAATGTACTGAATGACCAGGTTATTCCATCTTCCCTGATGGCACGGCCATATTCCAAGATGACAATGCCAGGATTCATGGGGCTCAAATAGTGAAAGAGTGGTTCAGGGAGCATGAGACATCATTTCCACACATGGATTGGCCACCACAGAGTCCAGACCTGAACCCCATTGAGAATCTTTGGGATGTGCTGGAGAAGGCTTTGTGCAGCGGTCAGACTCTACCATCATCAATGCAAGATCTTGGTGACACATTAATACAACACTGGATGGAAATAAATCTGGTGACGTTGCAGAAGCTGATGGAAACAACGCCACAGAGAATGTGTGTCGTAATCAAAGCTAAAGGTGGTCCAAGAAAATATTAGAGTGTGTGAGCTTGTTTTTTTGGCCATGCAGTGTATATCTAAGAGCTGCAATAAAAATAAGACGTATCCATATTTACACATTTGGCAGATGCTTTAATCCAAAGTGATTTACAGAGAAGTGAGGCAGCAAGGTAGGTCAAGTGTAATCCTAACACTAACCCAAGGTCACAAAGGCAGACTGACTAAGAACAAGCTGGAACCGTGCCAACAACCTTCTGATTACTGAACAATACGCTGCCTTAGATGTTCTTAGTTTATGTGTAAACATTTCAGATCACATCATGATCTCTGCCTGCCATACCCTTATGGAAAAACCACGTCATGTGGTCCCAGTTGGCTAAATGTGACCACATGGCATCATATAAACATGTTAAATGTTTCAAAGTCTGACAGGAAACATGATCAGAACATCTTTGGATCTTATGCTAGCATGTTTTCAGACACAGACTGTGATAGAGCCTGATGATGCTGTTTGACTACGGTCCATCAGTTTGCTGATGTTCTTCTTCTCTGAGAATGAGAGGATTTAATGAGGGGAGTCAGTGGTGCCATCGCTACACTATCAAGTCTGGACAGTAAGCCGATGCTCATCCAGTTTATTCCTTTTTTATCAAATCTTTGTGAACCAAATTTAAACATAGCGAGTGAAATGTTCTGAGTCTGGATGTTCTGACCGCTGAATGCTGCTGTGATCTTCAGACAACATGTGATCCACCTGGACCCATAAAGCCCCCCAGCATACGGCTGTGGGTGAACACCTAAAGCAGACAGATTTGATCAAACTGCTTCTTCAGCAATAAAAATGAAAGGTGACACTTACCATCTAAGTTCTGTCCTCTGATTGCTTGTGGATGATTGGGGAGCGGGGGGTGGGGGGGTATTAATTAAGCAGGGATTGTGCATTGACTCTGTCTTGTGCATCAGTCAGAAGGTTAAGCAAATGCCAGGGGGGCGCGTTACTTCAAACAATGACTATTAGCTTTAGAATCAGCCCCGGGTCTGCTGAGGGAGCGGGTCCATTCAGCCTCCTGATTACCACGCAGCACACTGTCTGGCCGGGGAGGGGGGAGGGGTGGCATGGAGGACAGAGGAGTCCATCACTTCATTTTAGTCTGTTGTTCGACTGAAAACAGAGTTATGGGTAATGTGACGTGGGCAGAATGTGAAAAACACAAAGATGGGAACAAAAATAGCTTTTAAAGAGGAGATGGTCCAAACCCAACAAAGAACTGAAAGATCTCTGGAGGACAGTTTGTGATTACAGGACCAGCTGTAGCAGTGCACGAGCTCCAGGGCACCAGCCAGGTGGCAGCTCTCTGCTCCTCAGGGAAGGGTCAAAGGTTAACTCCTGTTCTCGCCTTGCTGCTGTTAGTTCAGACATCCATGTTTGACACTTGAACCCTTTTGAAAGTGCTTAAAGACAACAGAAATTTGTTTTACAACAATATTCACATGTTCAAGTGTAACGTAGGTCAAGGTCATGTAACCACTTTTTTGGAACAAAAGAACAGTTAATGTATGTAAATCCTAACTAATGCAGGTGCTGGAACACTTCAACTCAACTCAAAGGTGCCTGAAGAACCTGGCCTGGCAAGCCATCCTATAGATGTGAATATACAGTCGGGCCACGACCCAACAGAGAGCTCGGTCGTGGGGCGGGATCTACGGTTGTCTTTCAAACTGCCTCCGCATGATGTTGGACAACAAACAACATGACGTTCTCACCTCTACACATGTCAGTTAACAGGGCAGTCCACCATACACTGTTGAAGAAGACACAAATACGTCCTTTTTCTAATTAAAGGACTTAAAGACCTCTATCTGCTGTTGACTCAAAGAAAAGCCCAAGTCTAACCAGTCCAGAGTTGATGCCAAAGGCGTTTCAAACGAGCCGACGCCATCCTGTTCCGCTCTGTTGCATCATCCCGCCCACCAAACCGATAGAGCGCTGTGATTGGTAAACACAAACTGCCCAGGACAACGGTAGACCTGCCAAGGCTCCTATGGAGCATGGCTAGACCGGCATGCAGAGCAAAATCTTTTGCTTCGGCTCCTGTGTGTTCAGTTCAGTTCAGTTAGTTTATTATCCCTCTTGGGGGAAATTTGGAGCACAACAGCAGTCAGGATAAATGAACACCACATCACAATCCACACATTCAACTCATTCAACCAGCGACCCCATTTTAATCTGCCCGAAATAAAAGATTCCATAAAAAATAAATAAAATAAAAGCAGTATACAACTTAAAAGGCAATATAAAAACGGTTAAGAACAGTTAAATACTGTAACAAAACAAGACAAAACAAAGACCATATCAAATGTCTACTGCAGATTTATTGCTTTTATAGCCTCAGGTACGAATGAATGTTTGTACCTATTGCATCTAAATTGTGTGTGTCTAGATTTGTGGGCTATGAAGAACCCAGGACCAGAGCAGAACTTCATGTGTGGGGTCTAAGGATTTCATTCAGTTCTTCTCCCTGCAGCAAATGTAAATGAAAGGCTTGTTTCTGGTGTATCATACATCGTTGTCCCTGTCCAACAGTGACCTGAGCCTGAATCTATTATGATCAACATACTTCCTGCCTCAGACCATTAGATTATGACCTCCTAATGGAAGATTCTTGAAATCTTCTCTTGTATATTTTGTGTTTTTCTTTACTTGTCCAGCTTGTTTTCTTAAACTAAACACGTTCTTATAACGTCCATCATGAGTTTCTGTTGTCTAAACCAAACAGCCGTGATGCTTCAAATAACAACTGACGTCTTAATGAGGATTTATCTGAACTAAAGTGTGTTAATAACAAATGTTAGAATCTAAACACACGGATGTGGATATAAAAGCTCTCTCACGGGGACAGCAGCCATTACGGAACCTTTTTACCTGGGCTCTAACCCAGCATCCTACAGAGCAGCAGAAACGTCAGGAAATTAGAATAAATCACCACATCAAAATGACAAAAAGGGCTGGAAATAAACAAACCAGTAAAGCGGAGAGAGCCTAATGTTAGGGGCCCCTTTTGTATTGAGAGAAATTACAGGAGCGTTTGATTTGTGCCGAGGTGCCATCCTGAACATATGGCGTTTTAATTCTTGCCGGTCTCATCTGGATAACTTGAGGCCTGGTGAATCTTGTAGCACCATCAGGGAAATATGGGCACAGGCAGAATGCTTAACAGCAAAAGGCTTCAATTTCCCACCTTAATGCCCCCCCCCCCCCCCCCCCCCCCCCCCCCCCCGCCTTTGCTCTCTTAAATCCTGGAGGTTTTTTTCCACTTTTACAGCCCTCGTTTGTAATTCTTTTCACTCCTCCTGTACTTCCCGCTTCCCTTATTTGCATTGATTTCCCCACTTAGAACTGGAGTGGACTCAGAAGGAAAATAGGCCTCTATCAAAACACACACACACACACACACCTGACACACTGCGGAGGACTAGCAGTGTGCAGACTATGTTTGTGGCTGTTGGTTTTTAATCGTCTGATGCCTTTTGTGTGGGTTGACAGCTTGAGACGAGTGACTAATAAGTCCAGGCCCGGTGCTGTCCTGCTGGGCCGAGCAGTCTCTTTACACACACTCAAATACATACAAAAAGAGCTTGGCTTCCTGTGCCACACACACACACACCCCTAATCATGGCAGTGTCTAGCACTCCGCTGGCGATCAGCACTCCGCCACACTGCCATCATGGCCCAATTAAGTGGCCGTATATCTGTCTAGCAGCCGGGTGTGTTTGAGTGGACAGTAGCAGCAACAGCAGCCCCCCCGCAGCTAACAGTCAATTTGTAGCTTAAAGCCCAGTTGCCACAACACTCCAGCATTATTAGGACTAGTAGCACTACAGAGGATTCCTGTGTGTGTGTGTGTGTGTGTGTGTGTGTGTGTGTGTGTGTGTGTGTGTGTGTGTGTGTAAGAGAGAAGAAAGGCGGTCCACTCCTTTGTGTGCGATCTCCTGGTTTGCCTCCTTTGTTTCCTGGAATATTCCTGGATGGCGGTGGAGCTGTTTCACATCGCTGAGCTTGAGTACGTTCAAAGTGTTTACATCACACGTGCAGCTTCAGCGGTTCTGTAAAAACAGACGGTTTTTTTCTGCTTGTTTTTGCATGTACATGAACAGGAAGTAAATGTGAGACTCTGCACAGTGACCCTGACTCAGGTGAGGACTACAGGTGAGTCCAGGTGCATGCTGGGGGATCTTTCAGGCCTCCCAGTAAGTATACAGTAGTGATTTTTAGGATTTTAAAGATTGTACAGAACATATAATAATAAAAATATTGCATATTTGTACAGCGCTTTTCTGAGGCAGCTTAACATCACAATCACTCACACACTGGTGGTGATGAGCTACATCATAGCCACAGCTGCTCTGGGGCGCAGGAGCTACGTTTACATGCTCCAAATTTCCCCAATCTGATTAAAACCTTGGTTGATTGGAAATCCCAAATCTCTGTTTACATGGACACTAACTGGAATGATCCGATCACGCCGTGAGTATCCATGCACCAAGCATCCAGTCAGATTAAATAGGCTGAGCATGCGCACAGTTGTTTTTCCCAGAAAAAAAAATTGTAAACAAATGCCATCTTGTCTGCACGTCTTTTGCTATTTTGAGTTTTTGCCTTGTAACACACCGCTTTCAAACGTTTTCAGCGGTTTTTGATTTGGTCGATACTTTGGTGAATTCCTGCTTCCTGCATTTTTAGATGCACTTGAGTGGATAACTCTGCACTTCTAGCCTTTCAGCCATCGAGACGTTCAATAATATTGAGCTCCCGTAGTGTTTCCAGTAAAAAATACTGCAACAGACCTCTTCTGTTTACCTCCCGCCATTTATTCCACTTGTCCTGAGCGTCTGAAAGGCGGAAGGACGTCACGCTGAAGTTGCACACATGCGCAGTGGGCATTATTTTACTCAACAATCTGAATTAGTGTGGAACGATAATTGGATAAAACCACCTCTCTCTATCAGAATGAAATTTCATTCTGATCAGATCAGAATATTCGGATTGACATGTTTACACGAAGAATTTTTGATCTGATGGGGCGTTGATTCTGATTACTTGTGCCATGTAAACGAGGGTAAAGGCTGACATACACAAGCACCACCGGTCCCTCCGACCTCCACCAGCAGGAACGGAGGGAGAAGTGTCTGGCCCAAAGACACAATGGCTGACACAGATGGAGCATGGGTTCAAACCGGCAACCCACTGACATGGGTAAACTCCTATTCGTCTGCAACACCCACTCTTCCATAATAATAATAATAATAATATATTTTAAACTGACTCAAGGTGCATTTTTGAACCAAAACTACTTCCTTTAAGCCTTCACAAAGGAAGCTGTTAAAATAATTTAGCACTGATTGATTTATTTGCCTTTTATTGGAGCAGAGTGTTTAGCTTAATCCCTAAAATGTCTTCACTTTTTTCCTGAAGATCCTACTTCAACGTTTTTATGACAGCACCTCTTTTGTCTGTGACACAGGACCAGGTGCTCCGTGTTAGTTTTGACAGATGGTAAAAAATATGTGAGCTTATCTGTTTAAATCCTTGTGAATATATATATATATATATATATATATATATATGAAACGTGTGAGAATACATAAAGAGAATTCAACAAGAACTCCAACCAACAACCCAGAACACTTAAGGCTGTGATCCTGATAAAACAGAGAAGTGAGCTAGCCCGGAGTGCTCTGGAGGTGATTATTCTAATTTAGCAGCAGATGTAAATCTAAATGAAGTCACGTTAGGAGTTGCTGCTTGGACACAACACAATCACCCTGGGACACCCCCCCACACACACACTCCACGCCTCCATCTGAGTGGGTAACCTCAGCAGCACCACACGCAGCAGGGACCACCAGAGGTATTACTCCGATCTGGATTGCTTTTTGGGTAGGGGGGTGGTTTGGATGGGAGAACAGGAAGGAAGTAAGACGAAGGTGCAGGAGGTTAGTGAGCCTATCTGGGCTCGCTGACAAACAGCGTCAGGCTGATATTCCCATCTGGATCCTGACAGATCAGAACGTGGAGACGTGGTATCACAGCAGGTTTCCTCCATCTAAACGCCTGCAGACAAGACAAGGAATAAACGCTGTCTGGAAACCCCGAATATCCAAAAAGTCAAATTTAATTATTGAGATTTAAACGTTAAAGTCAGATGCACATGCTCAGTTTACCTCAGAGTGCCTCTCAGTTATGCAACATTAAAACATCAGATTTCATCTTACATGTAAGGTAAAAGTTAAATAAAACACAAGCATTAACTGTTGTGATCATTTATTATCATATTCATTACATTTTTGTGCTCACTGTCACTTCTGAACGACTCCTCTAACAGATGCTGCGTGTAACAGAACAAGATCAGATCTCACAGAGCATCTTTGCTTCTGTTCCACGTGTCAGACTGCATCGGAAATTCTTCTAGTCGCAGGTCTCATCCGGAATCACGAGCAGCAGTTTGGAATTGTGGCTGAAATCTGTTTGCAGGAGGACACAGCAGATTTGTTGATCCTGCTGAGCAGCAGTCACATGGCTGGAGTGAATCTGCAGTGCTTCCTCTCTCTCAGTGAGGACCAGTTCACACTTCACTACCGATGTAGAGAAACACTCCATTAGAGGAGTAGAATCATATTGCTCATAAAGCATTGAAGTGGATTTTAATTATCATTTTATCATGAAGTCTCAGTAGCTCTGTGCCTAGCTAGATCCAACTGTTGTTTTATAACACAATGGAAACCCCCCTAAGTATTGGTATTATATATAATGTAATGGTGAAACAGAAAAAATGAGAATATCATGCAAAAGTTCATTTATGTCAGTAAATCAACCTAAAAGGTGAAACTAATCTATGAGACAGACTCATTCCATGCAAATCCAGATATTTCAGCCTTTATTTGTTATAACTGTGATGATTCTGGCTACAGCTGATGAAAACCCTACATTAGTCTCAGACAACTAGAATATTGTGAAATGGTTTAATATTCTAGACTCAAAGTGTCACACTCTGATCAACTCAATGAACCCAGAACACCTGCAGAGGGTTCCTGAGCCTTTAGATGGTCTCTCAGTCTGAGCTGGATTACTGACATTTGCACCAAATAAAAAAATGCACAATAAGGCTCATTATGGTTGTTTTTCTCTCTTTTAACAAGACTGTTGCTAGCTGAAGCTAACAGCTCAGCCTGGTGTTGTCACAGTTCTGGCTCCCTAATCAGTCCAGAACTCCTCCACCTCAGACCCAAACCTGCCTCAGAACTCTAGTAACCAGCCTCTATCACCCTCGTCATTCCCACCAGACCAAACCAGCTTCAGGACTCCACTACCCAGCATGCATCAGACCTGACTTCCTGCCCACTTCATTAACCAAGGACTATTTCACAAAGTCCTCTGCTTCCGCCCAGGGCTCAATCATTGTTCCAGCTGAACTCGTTCCGATCGTCTCACTAGAACTTTGTCCAGAGTTTTCCAGACCAGCCAGTCAGCTTTCCAGCCCTGTCGACTTCCCGTAAGTCTCCTTTCATTATTTTGGAACCACAGCACACTCTCGTTTCCTTTCGAGCTGCGTACCACGGCTCCTATATAACTGCGTATCTGTCCAAACCCAGAGTCAGTCACTCTGCGTTTGAGTCAAAACACCACACCACAACCAAACTCCTGCTTCTGCCTGCTCAATTCAGACCTAGACACGGACAGGCGTAGCGTGGCTCTGCGGTAGCGTTACTGCGACCAGCATTTAAATATTGCTGAGGTTGAAGTGGGTTGGAACATGTAGATGTGTCATGAAATGGTGATAGTTGCAATAGGACCCAAACGCAGGTGAGCACGACCAGGAGGCGGACTGGCAGGCAAAAAAACTGTTTAATATGAATAATGGTAGGTAGGGTGACCCAACGGGAAGACGAGGATCTGACCAAGACAAGCACAAACAAAGGGTTTATGAATGAATGAATGAATTTCATTTAAGTCTCATGCACATTATATGTGTGGCAGGGTAGAGAAGCGAGGTCCCGGGCGGGAATCGATCCCCAGGCGAGAGTCACGCGCGCTAACCAGTCAGCCAAAGGGATATCCCCCATGGCCAAGCAGCCAGGGTGCATGATCAATCGGGATACAATGACAGGATGCTCACACTGTCACACATGCCCAGCCTATATAGGCTTATAAGACACTATTTACCATACATTTACAAAACAGTATCTTACATAGCAGGAAACAATACACTTTGTCTATGTTTCCATGCTCTCTCTATAAATTTTGCTAATTTAAAAATTTCTTTGTCAAAAAGCCAACTTAACATTTCACCATCTGATAACCAAAACAAATCTGGATTTTTACTCTGAATGTTTTCAAACATGGACATTCTTAGATTATTATATACCAGACAATAAAACAGGAAATGAAACTCATCTTCCAGGACATCTAAGTCACATAAAACACACACGCGTTGCTCCTCCAGTAACCCTTTATATCGCCCCACTTCAATAGCAAGAGGCAGGTTTAAATACATGAGGGTAATCTATAATCAGGTGGGTAGGATGACAAGGGGCAGGTGGTTCCAATAAACACTTAACGAGGGGAGACAGGACAACACGTCAGAGGTCTTTATTCAACAGCAACAGGAAAAATTCTGCTTATGGGCAATGGTGGCAGAGGAGTTAAGTGGCCACCTTGCAATCCAAAGGTCGCAGGTTCACGTCCCACTCAGTCTGTCGCTGTCGTCGTGTCCTTGGGCAAGACACTTGCCTGCTGGTGGTGGTCGGAGGGACCGGTGGCACCAGTGTAGGGCAGGCCTCGCCTCTGTCAGTGCGATTAGATGCAGGAGGGTATGACCTAGACTCAAACTGTTTTAGGTTTAAAGCTGCATTATAGGTGCTGGAAAGGTGAAACCTGAGGCCTCCTCCTCTGTTTAATGTCAGTCTTTCCTGTTTGACATAGATATCTGCCTTTACTCCTCTCTCAAACCATCTTTCTTCTCTGTCCAGATTGTGTACACATTCTACACTGAAAAAAATGTGGAGTTATATTTACTTAAGAAAAGCTAGGAAACGTTTTGCACTTAGACATTGAAGTAAATTCCACAAGGACAATTATCAAGTAAACTATACTTGCAGGATAGAAGTAACTTTTACTAGCAAACCTCAGGTAATTTACAGATTATTATTAATATGGACAATGAATTTTACTTCGTTTTCCTTTGTAAGTTTTACTCAAATTTTGACTTAATTCAAATTGAAAAATCGCACCAGAAATCAATGGATTTTCAAGGTAATTATAACTAGATTTTTAAAGTACTATTTATAGACTATATGTAAGTAACATTTACACAACATTTTATGTTATTTTCTGCAGTTTATATTGCCTAAATTTGTTCTTAATGTTTTTGTGTATTGAAAAAAATGAGGCAACTGTTTAATTCAACACCTTTATTTCAAATACTGTTTTTCAATCAAATATTTTCCAAAAGCACAGCACTCACAACCATGACCCTTAGAAAATGGCCCCACAAGCTACCAGTTGAGAGCCTCTGGTTTATCTTGAAAATGCTTATTTTCTCCTTTCTTCCTTGACCTGAAGACAGCACGCTTTAATACAGTGCAACAATATAAAGAACATTTAAAACCACATAGACAAATGGCCATATAAACAAATGTGCCATTTTTTCTTTTCGTGCCCACTTTGAAAAGAGCACTCTTGGGTCAAACATGTGCACTCAAGCTATAAGCAGGATCTTCAGGGACAGCTTAAGGACATAAAGCTCTAGAAGAAGCTTTTGGAACACTTCAATCGTGTTCTTCAATTTGGTGGGTAACACAAGTTCATGGCATATATGATGCCCATCAGCAGGAGACAGGCCTTTGCAACACTTCCACATTCGTCAAATACCTCAGTCCCTTCAACAACAACTGACACATCAGCGTTGGATGCACCTTCATCTTCACTTGTGTGGTAGACACAGATCCTCTGGACTTGCTCAGTCTGGCCCTCTTGAGCTGCCTCTCTGCTGATACCCTGTAAAATATATGTGGATCCATGTTCAGGTGCATAGTACAGCTTATTTTTTCCATTCAAGTTAAAGACTAGTGTCAAAAATATCAATTTCGATAGGAGCTGAAGTTTGCGATTGCTTATTATTACACTCACAACCTGTAGTAAATCTGATTCCTGAACTTTATTTCCTGTCTCTCACCATTGGAAACACTGAATATTACAGATGTTCATGTGGCANGAGAAAATGTAAAAGGAAAGCAGAGGAGAGAGAATCAAGAGACGAGTGGAAAAAAAGAGGTGAAAAGAAAAGCAGAGACAATCATTGCCCCAAAGTTCACTCAGTGTTTTAGTTCCGTGATTCTTTGTGGGGTTTTTTATTTACATATTGATACATCACACAAGAATGCTCAACATGTTTCTTTTTGCATGTACTAGGACAGGAACTGTTTCAGGCCAACCAGTTTGCAAAATAAAAAGTTGTGAACCACAAAGGGAGCCAAAATAATTGAATTGAATAATTATGACTTTTTTAAAAAATCTGATCTGAAAATAAATTGTTCAAAATGACAAATAAAGGCTCCATTTTCAAAGATAGGAATTTTCTGACAATTATTTCATGATTCAAGCCAGTTATATTTAATGGGTAAGTGAGTAAGAATACAATATAATTTACTCAAGTGAACATTGTGATGTGAAAAGGTTTGAATTTACCTTTTAGTCCATGATGAGTTCTATTGAAGACTCCCACAGGTACTCCATCAGGGCACGAACAATGGCCTCCAGCCTCACCTCAATGTGCTGCTTTAACAAACAGAAGATACTCGTGTTGAGAGGGAGTGCCACATGAATTCACTTAAATATAGAAGATTTTATGTGTGTGTGTGTGTGTGTGTGTGTCAGAAAGACATATCAGGCTGAGGTCCCATTAAGACATCAAATTTCTTTAATTGGTCGAAAGTGTTTGGTCCTGCTTTACCTGGCTCAGTGAATCCAGGAGTGGTCGTATTTTTTGCTGAATTTCTCCAGCATTTTTGGAGCGTAGAAGTCCGTTCCTCCTTGATCTGAAGAGAGAAAGAACAATTATGCTATTTACTTTTTTATAAACAGAATTTAATATATTTATAGATGCAACACACAGACAATTGTTTTACCTGATCTTGAGAGAAAAGAGCAGGACTCACTCCTGGAAATCTTGGATGGCGGGGTTCTGCTCAACAACTTCCTGTATTCGGAGGGAGAAATATAGTTTCGTTTTCTCAGATATCCATTTTATATCCACTTCATATGCAGGAAAACCCCTGAATGACTTACGGTCAAGGTGATTTAGCCGCTCCTGTCTCCATTAAACCTGACCGTCTTCATGTGGGCAAAGAACATGCGTCGTCCTGAAGGCTAGCAGTTAGGTTACAAGGCGCATGCGCGCGCGGATTCAAAAGACGCAGCGTCTCCTCTTCCGGTCGGCTCATGGCCCAGAAAGAACGAAAATATGAATAAAAAAGTCAATGGAGCTAAAGGAGCTACTTTCTAATTCGCTTTGACAGTGGTTCTTTCCTCCTGAAAGAAGGATTCGAATTTCGCTGAACTTACAGCCATTTTCCCTCTGCTTTTTCGCCGTTTCTGGTTTGATGACGTCAATTTGGTGTTGCGCATTTGTAGTCCTACACGTATTTTCACACAAAACCTAAATAACCTTTGCCCCCAGTCGAAAATAAGCGCTTTCTTGGCATCATAACGTGTCTTTAAAATTCACGGACATCATATGTGAAATCCGTGACACATAACAAACGGGATTAGAAAATAGCTTTTATAGCCCCATTGACTTGCATTCATTTTTTCGTTCTTCCGGGTTCTTCCTTGGGCCGGAAGTAGATGGGCGTGACTTAGGTTCCCTATTAATATTTACTTGGTATTTCTAAGTTAATGTGCAATGATATGAAACCTTTGAATATTATTTAAAAATATATAGTAAAACTTACTCATCCCACACTGTTTATTTATTACATGAATGCCATATATAAATTTACTTGAATAATTCAAGTTCTCACTGGTACTTACAATTACTAAATAAAAATTGTGACATTTCACCTAATAAATATTACTATACCACAAAATCTTTTTTTTCAGTGTATATATCTATTGTAGTTTTTTTTTTTTTTTTTTACTTTTTAGATTTTTTTTTCTCCCTCCAAGTCAGGGAGGGTGGCGCCCTAGCACTCCCATTGGACGAGCCTCCACTGATGTTCATAGAGAGTACTCCGGTCGTATCTTTGGGAACTGACTGTATGAAGTCCCCATGCTGCAGCAGCTCTGTGCTGGAGCGGTTCTGTCAGCAGAAAAGAGAAGAATCATGAACATCAATCAGAAGAAAGAATACAGGTTACTTTTTCACAGTTTAAGTGATTTTACATCGAATCATTTGTGTTTGTTGTGGTACTCGAGACATATTTAAGTGGTGTGTGTTTGTTCCTCTGAATAACCAGAGTTCCAGATGTATTCAGAGATAAAGCTCTCTGAAGTTCATGGTTTTATGTGCCTCTTTTAATCTGTTTTGTACAGAGACCTTGAACACTGAGTCTGATCTGTTACAGATATTTGCACTAAAATAATGAATTCATCTATTGAGCCATAAGGATTAAAGTGTGGTACTGAGGTTTTGTAACCACACAAATAAAACCACCTCTGAGGTAGAGCCGTTCGATTATGGCAACAATGATAATCACAATTATTTTGACTGAAATTGAGATCTCGATTATTTAGGACGAGCTTTAACGTTGATAAAACAAACACCGCAAATAAAGTTAAAGTCCCAAGTCATCATCACACAATGGTGAAATTACATCTCCGCATTTGACCCATCCACATGGTGGGGAGCGGTGAGCTGCAGCTGAGGCCGCGCTCGGGAACTGACAACAAAAGAGAAAACCTTTATAATAGAATAATAAATAGAAAAATATAAACGTCTATGTTGTATTGAACTTCCACAACCTGCTGCATAGTACTAATTGAGCCCTGTCCAGCGGTGCCGTAGGGGAGTGTGTACAGCACCATGATGCAACGTGTCGCTCAGACAGATGAACTATTATTATTTATCAGTAGCTAAGGCTTCGCAGAAATGTTTCTAGGTTGTTCGCTAGGTGCTTTTAGGGAAAAAACGTCACAAGCGGATCTGAAAAGTTGTTTAAAATAGCGACAGAGTTGCTAAGTTGGCAACAATGTGTGAGAGGTGCGCTCGATTTGCAACTCAGAGCATCGCGAGAGCAAACGGTGAGGGGGGAGTAAATAATTGGCTCATTTTGTTTTGATAATCATTCAAAACCCAGATCGTAATTGTGATTAAAATTTGATTAATCAAGCAGCTCTGATCTGAGGCTATCCCGCCGGAGAAGAGTTTACCTCTTATTCAGTTCTAGGTTTTATGTTCATTGGCTCTTGGGAGTCCTAGTGACTAAATAAAACATTGAATTCATTGGTTACCATCAGTACATGAAGAGCATTCACCACCTACATGGTCGAAAATGTTACAGAAAAAAATCTCAGACTGAACCTTTCAGAGCAGTCTGGAGGCAAGTCTTTATTTCTAAAGGTCATGGGGGTGAACTTAATCAGGGAGGATTTCACCGTTTTATTAAATTGATAATTTAGCTTCTTAAACATAAAAAAAGAAAAAGGAAGATGGATGTTAGTGGTTGGACTGGGACCTGAACCAGAGAGCCTGTGCAGGGTTGGAGCTCCTTTCACCAGGTGGTCATTTATCACCAGAGAACCCCAGGTAACTCCTGCCTTCATCAGCAGGTCAGCAGGTGAGCGTACCCTGACCGGGCTGACAAAACATTTAACCAGGGCCTCCCACCGCCTGGGCAGGTGGACTGTCTCTAAGGAGAAGAGCACTGACCCTGGACTATGAAGTATAGTCCAGGCAACGGTGGCCTCTAATGCAGCCTTTATCCCCTGGATCCCAGCCCATCTCTCCTCTTGGCAGTCTGCAGCTCCACCAGCTCAGATTCAACCTTTTGCTTCCTGGAGCACATGCATGACTCTGTCATCATTATAATGGGGTGTCTGCATTCTCACTCCCACACCAGGAAGAAATCTGGAAAAACATTGCATCCTCAACTTCCAGTAGCTTCCATATCAACTGCCCTACCAACTTCTTACCCTTGAAGTTTCCCGTCTCAATGTAAAGAGCGGTTCTGGGACAGTGGTGCTGATGAAGAACCCCTTTGATTCTTTGCTGCAGGCAAAAGGAAGAGGAACTTGATTGAACCTTGATGAGAATTAAATCAAGGGGTGCGTTCATTTGCAGTGATAGACCTGCTGCCTGCGCCAGGGATTAAGACGCCCCGTACATATGTATGATCTGTGCTTGACTGTGATTCAGAGTTAAAAGGAAGCACAGGGGAGCAGCACATTTCCATGGTTTCCCTTTTAACCTCCTTCTGACATGCCCTCTGATAATACTGGTTTAAGGCTTGTAGGTATAAATAAAACATACTTAAAAAAGAGAACTTTAAACTGTCTCACCATAAATACACACACGTCCATCTCCATGTAGGAAGGCTAGTTTCAGCAGCAACAGAAAAGATTTAACATGTCTGTGGAAACAAACCTAAACTAAATAACATGTTTGTAAAAACAATAAAAAAAACGAGTGATTTTACTTTGCATCTACTATAAATGTTCTGGGAAATCTGGGGATCTCTAAACCCAGCCGCCATGTTCTGGTTTGAGATGACATCAACAAAATCTCAAAGTTTCTCTGCTACAGAGCTGCCTACAGCGCCACCTGCTGGCCTGTAAAACTACCAGTAAAATAGTAATAATTAGGCATATAATGGTTCATGCGTTCATCCTGTGATGCCTTCATGCACACAGCACTAGCTGACTACATTAAAGATATTGGCCAGACAGCATGAAAATTATAGAAATTCAGTGTATCTACACTTTAGCATCTATGAAACATAAACTGGGTTCAGTTTTTCATTTTGTTCAGCAATTTTGTCATAAATCATTATAGAAATCAAAATTCTCTCCTCTAAACACAGAAGAACTGTTGTGCATACGTCACTCAAAGACGTCTTGCAGGGCAGCTACTGCCGCTACTGCGTGATTAGCTGTATTTTGCTCTACTTTGTGCTCTCAATGGTTACGGATAATCCAGTTTACAGCTGCAGCAAAACGTCTGAGCCATAGGTTGGAGTCCTACACGCACTTCTAACTAACGTAGCAACATTAAACTTTAAGCATTAAACTTTAACATCTTTATCTTTCAGATAAGGACAATAAAGTTTCTCTTACTAAATACAATTTCTACTAAGAAATCACAATGTAGCCATAGAAACACTACTTGGTATATGTGTGTGTGTGTGTGTGTGTGTGTGTGTGTGTGTGTGTGTGTGTGTGTGTGTGTGTGTGTGTGTGTGTGTGTGTGTGTGTGTGTGTGTGTGTGTGTGTCTGCTCTGTCTTCTCAATCCCCAGTGAGTCGTGGTGGATGGCTACTCATACTGAGCCAGGATCCTCTGGAGGTTTCGTCCTGTTAAAAGGGAGTTTTCCTCTCCACTGTCGCTACATGCTTGCTTAGTATGAGGATTGTTGTAAAGACACTGACACTAGTCAGTGACTTGATGCAATCTGCTGGGTTCCTTATATAGGAATTTTTTTTACTGATTGGCTTAATGAACTATACTGTATTGCAATGTTTACTTTGTGAAGAGCCTTGAGACTAGCCTAGTGAACTAGACCAAATTCTTGCTTTGCAGAGTTTGGTCTAGGCACGCTTCATTGGAACCCTCGCAGCCTGATCCACTGCTGTGGCTGTCCAATCACAGCTCGCTATAGTTTTGTTTGGGCCAATCACAGCGCTCTATATTTTGGGCCAATCACAGAGCGGGAGTAGCCGATGACGTCAGCGCTGCGGTCGTGAACCCAAGCAACATGGCAGCAACGCAGGAAACACATTCGTTTGAAACGGCTTTGTCATCAACATTGGATGATTTAGACTCCAACGTGCGTAAGTCTGTCTGATATACTTAGCGGCTTCTTATTTTTATCAAACAAAGTAGTGCAATGTCCCAGTACACCTGATATTCACATGTTTTTATACAAAAACGACAGAAATCATTGATGTTAGACGCCATAGCTGCCTCCCTCTTTTCCGTCGCCGTGATTACGTCACGTTGTTCGTCTCTCTGATTGGTCCTAGCGCTATCCAATTGTGTGCTGACATTTTGAAAGACAACCGTAGATCCCGCCTCACGACTGAGAGCCGTCAATGGTTCGTGGCCAGACTATATATTCACATGTATAGGATGGCTTGCCAGGCTACCTTGAGACAACTCGTGTCATGATTTGGCGCTATATAAATGCACTGAATTGAATTTAATTAAAGTCATGGAGAAACTGTTAGTAAGGAGAAACATAGCGAGTTGGAGGGACACCACTATAGCTTCAGTCAGATCTGCAGTGACCATTACAGCACAGCTGATGCACAGACTGCAGGGGCTGGTCAGGGCTCAGAGGATTGATCTAAAAAAATAATCTACATATTCCAACAATAAATTCATCTGGAGCTGGTACCACTCCTTCTGGACTCGTGCAAAGTCCTGTTAGCATGACAGCAGCCGCTCGGCTAACCGTGTTAGCTCTGGTAAGGAAAAAAATAAGTCATTTGGGAACGCTACGACACACAGAGATTGGATCTAAAAGATGATCCACACATTTCAACAACAGATCTTCCTGAGACCGGTAGAACAGGGAGGCCCAATCCTGGTCCTGGAGGGCCGGTATCCAGCCCGTTTTAGTGGTTTCTCTGCTCCAAAACATTTGATTCAGTGGTTGAATCACCTGTTCAGCAGCTCATCAAGCTCTGCAGAAGCCTGTTAATCACCTGCTGATTGAAATCAGGTGTGTTGAAACAGAGTTAAAACTAAAACCTGCTGGATACTGGCCCTCCAGGACCAGGATTGGGCACCCCTTCAGTAGAACCTCCGTGCCATCCTGGATTAATGCCAAACAACAACCCGAGCTAGCTCTAGGACATGCGGTCAGGAGAAGAGAAGTAAATAAGCTATCGATTAATATTTTTCTGGAGTAATATCAATATAGACACGCAGCGGTAAAACTGGCAGCACATTGTTTTATTTTTCAGTAGATTATTGAATAATACTGGGACCGCCTGATGAAGCTAAGACCTGCAGTCAGCTGAAGGCTCATGGTGGGAGCGCTACGAGTACAGAAATTAAATATTCAATAAAAGTAAACAAACTGTACTGATTTTGGTTCTGAAGACGTTCAGCAGCATCCTCAACTATAGTTTTACCAACGGTGTCCAGATCAGCTCGCAAGTCTTATGAGTTAAACGGTCTCAAACATGCGTGCACCTTCGGCTAACATGTTCGGTTGAACTCCTCCAGCTCTCCGATATCCGTTCTCCTCGTCTAATCCTAGAAAAAAATCTGACCAACTAGCAGAGGTTTCAGAAGCTACATCTGACTGATAAAACACTGTCGTTTGCTATAATGCTATCATATATAAACATATAATAATAATATATAACAATAATAATATAATTTTATATATATGTCTGTGTGTGTAAGATGCTGGCAGGGAAAGGTTACATGGAATGCCACAACATCTGTGCAAAGTATGAACTGGAAACCCCAAGGTTTGTGTGTGTGTGTGCGTGTGTGTGTGTGTGTGTGCGTGTGTGTGTGCGTGTGTGTGTGTGTGTGTGTGTGTGCCTATATTTCAATTTGAGCAAAATAAACTACCAGTAGAATGAAAAAAACAAGATTTTGTGTCTATTTGAGCGGTGACTGAAGTCTCACGTGCAAATCAAAGTGATGATTGGTGGGTTTCACTCACGTGACCCTGCCGCCGCGCTGAACTCAAACAGTGGACAGGAAGTGTTTTGCTCTACTATAAAACACAGCGTGACGGATGAAAGTGAGTGTTCTAAACGAGCTGGCACAGACACGATATCTTCCTTTAGGTTATGACTCATTTCATTTTAAAAGTTGGACTTTTAATACATGCTGGAGGATTTACCCAACGCTGAAGCGATCGACACAACAAACTATCTCGTGTGGCAAATCTCATATTACACTGCAAACCAAAAGCCTTTTATGAGTCTGAAAGCCTATTTTATTTCAGGTTGGTTAACAGTTTAGAGATCCGGAGAAGCTTTAAATGACCGTTGTCTTGTTTATGCTCGTGAGATGTGCTATTTTAGTTACGTAATTAACTCGTAATGATAGCTAATGCTAACGGTGAGTACGTGCTAGGATCTACTTATAACTAACGTTTTAAGCATTTTTAAATCCACATTTCTGGTACGTTTGTTTGATTTTATTAAGGTATTAATGTCACGTTACAACACTGAGCTAACTGCTAAAACATTAGCACTCTTAAAGCTATTTGCGGTGAGGACACGTGGGAACAGTATCAAACTGTTTACCTGCTGTTTTTGTAGCTGCGTTTCTAAATAACTGTTCAATAAAACGCCATAAAAACCTTTAATAAACCCTCACCTGTGATGAAGTGATCACTGCAAACCAGCATTTTCCATTCTGTTCGTCAGCTTAACGCTCAGACCGGATGCCTTCCTCTGTTTTTGCTGCACTATTTAAAAACACTGGATATTCTTAAAAATCCAGCTGAGGGAATCCCCAAATATTTCTCAGTTGAGGTTTTAATACTTTTTTACGCATGTGAATTAAAGGAAATTTGCCTCTGGCCAATATTGTTAAATATTTAAGTCTGAGCTGATCTCTGCTCCCATCTAGATACAGTAAACATTTTATTCAGCTGTATTTTGCTAACAGCCACCAACAAAACCAAAGTTCTCTGCATCAAACTCCACGAACGGCTGATTCAGAAAAACAAACTGAGACTGGTTCCAATCAGCTGATAGAAACGTTTCCTGATGATCATCAGCAGCAAAGCCCACGAGTGGTATGCTCCTCATATGGCAATCTGTTATGTAATTTATAGTGTGCAGTGGTCCAACGCCATGCCACAGGCCACAGTTCCCTACTGTGGTCCAGTTTAGATGTTCATGTGTTTATTGAAGTCCTGGCTTCTTAGTCCCAACACTCCTGGTTCAGTGGTTGGTTCACCTCCTCAGCAGGTCCACAGGTTCTGCAGAAGCCTAATCACCCACTCATTTAAATCAGGTGTGATGAGACCCATTGGTGCTAAAGTTACCATGCTGGAGTAGAAGTATTCCTGCGTTTACTGGTGTTTGCATGTTTAAACAGCAATGATGAAATCAACGGGTCCGAATGTTCTGTCAGACATGTGAATGTGTTGTATATGAAGCAAAACTGGATCCAGGATCATTTATTTGCATAAAAAATGAACATGATTTCACAGCACTCAGACAAACAGAGTAATTAATTTTACACTGGTTTCTCAGCGTGCCGTTGATGTGAAGTTTGGCAGGTTGACAGAATCACCACCATTCCTTCAGACCTCTGGTGCGGACAAATCTGGATGTGTGTGCATGCATGCATGTGTGCATAAGAGACAAGCTCGGATATATACGCCATCTGGCAGCAGCGCCTCAAACCCTGCTCTACCCGGCCCAGTGTGTCGGATCAGTACCGCCAGATCATGGATCCAGATCACTGCATGTACCAAACATCACCAAAAATAAACACACATGCAGCACTAAAGCACAGATGCTTAGAGGGAACACTCTAATTGCAGTCTGTGGATGTCAATCAAACCCTCTCCCCCCTCATTATTATCATTTTTCTTTGTAAAATCTTTTCTCCTTCAGCGTGGCCTATGGAACCCCCACCCCCACCACCTTACCCCCCACCAGGGACACATGAGACTAGTCTGGGAGAGAGTCATTAAGCTGCGGAGAACTGAAGCTGCACATTTCTTCCTCAAGATGAAAACTGATGCTGATGCTGTGGCACTACCCATCAAACCTCCCAGAACCACGAGGAAAGGTCCAAATGGTTCTGTAATGATCTGGTCCACTATGAGCTCAAAGTTCAATTCACAGACTCAAATCGTCCAGCAGCCTATTCATCACATTGAGTTGTGGTTTCTGTTACCTTTAAACACACACATGAAAAAGCACAAAACTCTTCAGTCAGCCACCCCTCTGGATGGGTTAAAGAGGTACTTTGCAACTTTTTCATATTTTTAAATCATTTTTCTGAGCCAGTATGTGCTAAAATGACCCTTTACAGGGTTAATGAAAGGCCACCGTCGCCCCCTGTGGCCAGAAAATTCCACTTGCAACTTCAGGGTTGCCGGTCCGGTCTGTTGGGACTTGAGCTGACATACCTGGAGCTGCAGTCTGCTTCCAGAATGTTTCCTGCATGTTTTAGATCATGAACACAGCTGATTTGTTTGATTTCTGTGCAGATTATGGACTGGAAGCCCCAAGGTCAAAGTGGTAGAGAACGAGCGAGCCAAGATCCGGTGGGACTTTCAGATTCAGACCAACAAAATGGTGATGGCAAACCAGCCGGACATTGTGGTGGTGGACAAACAACAGAGGACAGCCGTTGTGGTAGACGTAGCAATACCAAGTGATGCAACGTCAGGAAAAAGAAACACAAGAAACTAGAGAAGAACCAGGGCCTCAAAGAAGAACTTGAGAAATCCTGGAGAGTGAAGACATCAGTGGTGCCCGTGATCTCAGGGCAGTGACCATAGACATAATAATTGATAGACCCCCTATCGGCCGCTCGGGCGCAGGAAATGCAGCCGCCATCTTGGATCGGTCGGGCTTCCGGCAGACACGAACCATAACAGCAGCAGTAAACATGATGCCTGAGCTTTGTGCGGTTTATTCTTGCTCTAATCGGCGGACTATTGAGACCATGGCTCGGGGGATAACTTTTCACAAGTAAGTTCGAGCATTTTTGTTGTTTGTATTTTGTAAATATAACTTTGTTGTACTATATTTGTGTCCACCAGCAACACTTCCTTGTTAGCTAACGTTAGCTACATGTTTACTGCTGGTGCTCCCCTGACAATGAAGGCTAAATGAGACTATTAATCATTTATTCCAAAACACTGACTTAGGTTACAGCTGACACAAGAATGCTGCTGTAGAAATCAAACAAATCTTTCTGGTATCAGATATAGCTCATGTCTAATGGTGCGTTCACACCGGCCATAAAGTATGCGTCAAACAACGCATACTTCGTGGCGTCGTATGCGTTGTTTGACGCATACGTTTTTCACGTTGACGCTTGCGTCAGCCCGGAAGTGTCAGTCTACAATGGAAAACTACTGTGGCTGAACATTGTGGAGATCAACAGTTTCGCTAGCAAGGCGACATAAATGTTGAAAAAACACTCACCCGACACGCCAAGTTCTCCAGCAACCTTCCTCCAAGCAAGGTCCTTTTTATTCCGATCTCGGTAGGCGTAGCAGGTCGGGTCATAAAGTTCACGATGGTTACAAACAGCTACGATCAGTTTGTCCTCCATAGCTGAATGAATTCGCCTTCTTCCCTCGCTCTGCTGTGACGTATCAACTCGCGCTCTGATTGGTTGACGCTTGCAAAGCAACGCCGAAAGTTCAGCGAGATGAACTTGCTCTGACGTTTGCGTTGCAAGCGTTGCAAGCTTTGCAAGCTTTGACGCAAGCGTCAAAGCTTGAAAAGCGTGAAAGGTATCAAGCATTGACGCACCCAACACTCACAAAGAGACGCAAGGACTTTGACACAGCTCTGACGCGCCTTACCATAGACTTAACATTGAAACTTGACGCTGGCGACGCATACTTTATGGCCGGTGTGAACGCAGCATTAGACCCTCCCCTCTGACTGGAGAATAGTTAGCTAACATGCTAAAGAGTTTTGCTGTGCAGAACTTTTTCCTGGTTTTACCCTTTGAGGAGTTTTAGTTCATTATCAATAGAAATGCAGATTTTAGGTTAAAGAAAGGTTCTAAGAAACCTTAAAGAAGAGGTAAACAGAAGAGTAGGAATAACACAAGAGGAATTAAGAAAATAGCATTGACCTCCTTTGTACAATATTGGTAGACACTAATCTGCAAATTGCTTGTTTTGGTTTTCTAGGTTTTCCCACAAAAGATGTGAGGAAGAAGTGTGAGGCTTCCTGCAGCTGATTTATTATTATTTTTTTTATATATTATTATTTATTATTAGAGCTGGGCTGTGTCAGATGGAGTTTGTTTCATCTTCAGCTTCCTGGTTCTCCTTCAAACAGTAAGTGTATCATAAGGCCATCAGCATTCATAAATGTACATATCCTTTTATCAATCATAAGGCAGAGTGTAATACTTATCCCCCTACATACCTTGTCTTGATGATATTTGTCAAAAATTAATTTATTTTAATAAACGTCCTAAGAATCATGTCTAGGTGCCCCAGAGTTTTCACAGCACCAGAGGCCCCCTGATGTAAACTGAGAACCACAGGTGTGTACTATAAACAGTATATTATTGTCAAACATTATGCTTGTTTGTTTTAACCAGAAAAGTGCAAAACTACATCCAGAAGAGCCAAAGAGAGCCTGTCTGTGACCTCCCAACATTCCCCAGAGACTTT
Organism: Aphyosemion australe; assembly: GCA_006937985.1. Classification (NCBI taxonomy): domain Eukaryota; kingdom Metazoa; phylum Chordata; class Actinopteri; order Cyprinodontiformes; family Nothobranchiidae; genus Aphyosemion; species Aphyosemion australe. Next base: position 227,437 of record SSNS01000400.1, on the reverse strand, counting down.
AACCTCAGCCTGATGATGTGAGTATTTAAACATCATAACACTAACCCTAACCTAAACCAAAAGCGTATTCACACCATACCTCTAAAACCACGTTTTAGGGCATTTTGTCACTGTGATGCCCAGCCAAATGTCCCCACAATGTGGAAATGTCCACATGCTACACGCTTAAAATTTGTTCACTTCAGCATTTAAAAACAAGTACCTCAGAGAGACTCTGACTATTTTTGCCCCTCCCACTCCACACACAATACAAAGCAAGTCTTAATGTTGTCCAATTCAATTTTTGGAAATGACTGATGCAAATATGTTAAAGGTGTCATCACCTATAATACCGTGGATATCTAGTCTTTTAGACCCCTAAAATAAATTGTATTGGAAAAATAAATTAAAAATGTGATTTTTTAATCGGCTCGGGCATCTGATTAGGATGCCTCCTGGACGCCTCCCTGGTGAGGTTTTCCGGGCACGTCCAACCGGGAGGAGACCCAAAGGAAGACCCAGGACACGCTGGAGAGATTATGTCTCTCGGCTGGCCTGGGAACGCCTTGGGATTCCCCCGGAGGAGCTGGCCCAAGTGGCTGGGGAGAGGGAGGTCTGGGCTTCCCTCCTTAGGCTGCTGCCCCCACGACCCGACTCCGGATAAGTGGGAGAAAATGGATGGATGGATTTTTTAATCCTTTATTGTGAAGGGCATATTTTCGCGAGATCACACGCGATATTTCGGCTGTCTCGGACGCGCGCGGGACTGAAGGGCGCGGTGATTGGTGGAAGGAAGCAGGACGCAGCTTCAGCGTCTCGCTCCAAAACAACAAAAGTTATAACTGAACCCGACCTGGCAGTGACCTACGGGATCTAACCGTGTATTTACGAGCCCGAGCCTCGCCTCGTGCGTAATGGCGCCCTCGTTTGTTGTTGAGTTGGGACAAAGCAAGCTAACAGTCAGGCATCGGCTCTTATGCTGTTGTGAAGATGGAATACACAAACCGATCGGAGTTTTGTTTCCTGTAACACGGATTATAACACGAGTCGTCAACGGTAAGACATCATTTATGCGTTTCACGTTATGAAATGAGCTTTGTTGTGCTGGTTTGTTCACTGCTGGTTCATATTTGGGGTGTAGGCAGCTCTGACCGAGACAGGAAGAGACTGAACAAGCTAGCTACCAAAGCTAGCTCGGTTCTGGGCTGCCCACTGGATTCTGTTGAGGAGACGTGTGAGAGGAGGATGCTGGGGAAGATGACCTCCATCTTAAGGAACCCCTCCCATCCACTGCACTCCACTGTGGAGATCATGGACAGCTCCTCCAGAGGTAGACTGAGACATCCCAGATGTAAAACTGAGCGCTATCGTAGATCCTTCATCCCCTCTGCTGTAAGAGTGTATAACTCCTCAGTTTAAGCTGTACTGGTATCATCCTGGTACACAATAACACCAATGCAATATTAATGTGTTCTATACTTGTGCAATACCAGATTCACATTGTTGTCTGTGTCTCTTACAGTATGCTGCATAGTGCTGGTACCAAGTTTGTTTTCATATTTTATTTGTGGTTTTTTTAGTGATCAAAGATTACAATACTAGATTACTGCCTATGTGTATATACATGTATCCTTGTTTTTATCTTCTTCTAATTACCCTTTGAGTGATGGTGCTGCTGTGACAAGTAAATTTCCCCACTGTGGGATCAATAAAGTCTATTCTATTCTATTCTATTCTATTCTATTTGTTTATATTCGACCGTTGTGTCAGCATATAAGTTCTGGTTTTGGAGTGCGCATGCTCGTGGGGTGCATGTGAGCTGGTTGAAGAAAGCAAGATTAAACAAACGCGTCAATGTTAAATATCGGCTTCTCAGCCAGTGAAAAATCATTAGGAAGCCATTATAACCATTTGTTCAAGTGGAAAAGTGAAGATTTCAGGTGATGACTCCTTTAAAAAATATGTTTCTATTCCTTTACAGGAGGCTGTGATTGGTGGATGATGAGGCTGGGCTGGGCCAGAAAAACCAAACTAAACACAGATGTGTAGCTGTCATGCTGGATGCCACGGCCGTCAGACTTGATCTCATTGGTTAAGTCTGTGGTTCTGAAGAGAAGGCTGCACCACGTGGCCAAACTCACCTCTCTTGAACTGCAGAAGGGGAGCTCCAGATAAAAGTTCTACAAAGCAGTCCTCTTCCAGGGGTTTTAGCTCATGTAAAGCTTTCAATTACTATTTAAAAAAAGTCTCAACACAAGTAACAGATAAATGAAGACAAAACAAATAAAACTAACTCCTTTAAGCAGTTAGTTCTTTTTTTCTCTCTCTTTCTCCCTGTGTGCTGTTCGGCTGTAAAGTAATCAGAATTGATGTCTGAGTATTGAAAACAAGCCTTACAGTTTTATTCTCACAGGTGGAGCGTTATAGGTTCAGCTACACACAAAAATACAACAGAACCAGAATATCACTATGCAGTCAGTTCTGACAGGTGGTTTGTCGAGCTCTTGTCATTCAGACTTTGTTTTAGTTGTTGTCTCTCTCCCCCTCTCTTTGAGTTATACTCTCTCTGAACTGTTGCTCCAGTGTGTAAACCTTTTACAAACAAAATGTCAGGAACCTCTGGTTGATGGGAGTGGCAGCAGTGGGATATGAGGTCAATTTAAGCTTCTTCAAAAGCTCCACTTGAAGCCAACGGCAGGCGTGATGGAGCAGAGATGCTAATCGCCTGAAGGGATCGGGTGTAATGTCCTCCTCCCCATTCAGCCTCTCTGCCTCTGAAGTCGCTCTTAATTATCTCCGTAGGACATACATTACCAGACCAAACGGCATCACGGCGGCTCCAGGCTCCAGCCGCCTTTATCGCTAGGCGTTAATTGATCTTATCCTAATCACATTATCTAGTTCAAATAAGGTGCTTTTAATGAGCAGCCCTGAACGTTTCAACACAAAGAACCCGTCTGAGTTTTAAAAAGAGGCTTCTGCGGCTCTGTTGCTTTTAGTTACCATATAAACACAAATAAAAAAGGCTGCTTTTTTTGTACAACCGTATTCAGATTTAAACGGGTTCATTAACATCCAGTCATTCTGACTTTTTTTTTTTAACAAATGAACACAGATAAGTCATCAGTGTAATAAAACTGATGGTCTCTGACTGTAAACCAGTCTGTGGGACTTCACCACCACGTTTGATGATGTGATGAGATGAATTCTTGTTATACACACTTTTACACCCATGTTAAATATTTCTTCTGACATTTGTTACTTGTATATTGTTGTATGTTTACTAACCTAGCTGCACCATTACTACACTGGGAACTTCCCTGCAGTGAGACAAATTTATGTTCGTTGAAATTTAAGTCCACAGGCCAAAGAGGAAAATCAGTAGTATTGTCTCTTCTGCTTCACCTACAGCCTCCATTCACCCTGTGAGAACTTCCTGTCTTTCTTTGTGGACAAAGTCAATAAGGTTAGATCTAGCATCTCTCCTTCAGCTTAATCTCTGCCTGTTCTTACTCCAGCCCGTCGTCCTAGATAGCTTTGCTCCTGTTTCTCTGCCTGAACTAACCAGTCTAGTTAACTCTATTTGTTGGTTTCCCCAGAAGACCTCAGACACTGGAGACATGCAGCTTTGAGGAGGCGGGGCTCCCCCTTATGACGTGTTAAGGAAGACTTTCTCAGATCAGAAGTTTTTCTCTCGCCTTTTTCAACTTTCTAATTTACGGCTAGCAGACTAAGTGAATTCCACAAACACCCACCCCCTTTGCTCTTCCGGCTGGCGGACAGGGTAGTTTCTGCTTTCTGTTAAGTTAGGTTTATTCTTTTGTATTGACATTTTTTCTAGATGAAGATTTTTGTTAAAAATAACTTTTTTTTTCACGTGTCCTTTACTTTCCGAAAGTGCTTCCAGAACGTCACAGATATTGGATCTGTTGTCATAACATGTAGGATTAAAAGGGAGGAAAATCAAAACTATTTTATTAGTTTAAATGATTAACTATGATCCAAATGGCCCAGTGTGCTTTGATGTGTAAAATAAATTCTAAAAGTATAAATAAATTAAGGCAGATTTGGTGTGGTGATCCGGAAATAGCTCAGACCTCCTGCTGTCCTCATTCTCACAGACGTTCTGCACGTTTGTGCATTTACCAGAGTTTTCTTCAACAGCGGCTTTCCCCCCCCCATAGTTTCTCCACTTCTCTGTTGTGCTTTCTCTCCATCTAGATCATGATAACGGCGCACACAGGTGCACCGAGCAAAAGGGAGCGGGCGTCTCGTCATGATATAATACCATCCCCGTGTCACTGAGGGAAAGTCAGATGAGCCACAGAGCTGCGTGTGTTAACAGGACGGTGGTTCAAACTCCTGATGACTTTATTTGCCAAATACAGGCAGAACCAAAGTGCCTGATGGCTGCAGACCCGGAGACAGCAGATTCACACCTGCTCCGTCTCTAAAACAGTAGAAGCTTGAATCTGCAGCAGCAGGCATAAATCAGCAGTCTCCAGCTGTACCTTTCTCGTTGGCCTGGCCGAAAAAAGGTTTACGATTGGTCAGTCGATGTAACGTGATCATGGTCATCCTCCTTGTGCACATGTGCACTCTTTCCTGGCTCATGGAAGGATGGTCCGGAGTGCAAACCAGGGTTTTTGCTAATCTGCAGGGAATATCTACAGGAAAGTTCTACAGAAAGTAGCAAAGGGTCCTCAGAAAAGCTGCTAGGTTTGTTGCTAGGTGCAGTTTGGAATAAAAAAGTCATTGAGGGGGTCGAAAAGTCGTTAGAAACAGCGACAAGGTGAGTTGGCAACACTGCAGCAGTAGCATTACTGTAACCAGTGTTTAAATATTGCTGACGCTGAAGTGGGTTGGAACATGTAGATGTAGCAGGAGTGGCTACCTTATGACGTGTTCAGGAAGGCTTTCTCAGATCAGAAGGTTTTCCCTCACCTTTTTTAACTTTCTCATTTACATCAAAAGTCGGTCACACACGGCTTTGACTTATTGGCATGCTACTGTTGACCACCGTAGCTGTCTTCAACAACAACAAGGAACATGTTGGTTTACATCCTAGCACCCATTTAAAATGTTTGAAATTCAAATAACAAGAATGAAATGACCTCAAGGTAAAAAAAAATTAAACAATTCTGAGACATTTTGGAAAGTCTCTCTTGATCCTGCTTGTGTTATGGCCATCAGTCACAAACCAGTGAGCGACTGGGCTTAGAAACTTTAACTCGACCTTGAGTTTCATTTCTGGAGTCCAGGAATGTTGAAGGAATTTCTTTCACACTGTGAGGACACGAGTGAAAGAGAAAACAGCCGCTGACATCCACCAACGTAAAAGTATAGTTTAAATCACACAAATGAAAACCTCTTCAGGAGCTCACTGGAGCTCCAAACTAACAGAAACAGATTTCAGGATCAACTTTTCCTCCATGCAGTGAAAGTTAAAGTTACGTCCCAGAATGCAATTACTAGAGTGAGATTTGGATTTCCACACACATCCACATATAGCTATATTAGTTCTTTGTGCTCTCAGTATTTGGTTTTTCAATGAA